>CAJVPJ010000224.1:0-33713 GCA_910592205.1 Paraglomus occultum | reverse complement strand
AACATGTTTACTTTGCTAAAGATTTACTATAACAGTTTTATTTTTGAAAAATTTATGATATCAAACTTTGTGCGCTCTTAATCGTAGTGGAATTTGAAGGCGAGACTCGGGTTGAAGTCTCGGTTTGATAATATGCAGACGTGGATTGATTTTGAGAAGAATTTGGTTTAGCATCTGGCATTGTATGACCCCTCCCGAATGAAACATTTAAATGTTTCTTTTTCGGCGAGTCGGGGAGCGAGTGTGTGCGAGAAACAAGGCTCAAGTTCGGGTCGGACACGGGTGAGTCGGAACGGTTCGATTCCTCACACATTCTAACGATATATGGGATAGGATTTCTGTACAAAAGAAAAGAAAGTTTAGTTTGGCAAATCTGATGCTGGAGCGCTTTTTTAAAAGTTTTTTACGCATATCCGCAAATGTCATCGGTTCCACATATTCTGTTTGTTTTTTGTATTACCGGTTGTCTTGCTTAATGACATCTTACAAGGTCATTATTGTTGTGCCAAATCGGGTTACATCATAACGGGTCCCCTCAAGGGTCTCATATCAATCTCTGCGAAAGTTGAGACAAAAGCGGATGGTCGCAAATAAACACATGTGGTAATCCGTCAACAAAAGGATACTATAATTTCGTGTTACCCAAATCGCCTAAAGTTAAAATTCCTGGGACAAATTGTAGGCGAACGCTAATGCAAAGTCTTTTGTAAACACGTCAGTTATACAATGTGCGTTGTTGTACCAACTGCGCTTATAAAGACTTATAAAGAGCCATTCAAACTTATGATGTCATTTTAAATGAATCCGCAGAACCCATGATATTCAAAGTAGGTGTTCCATATATACGTTTAAGTATTACAAATACCACAATTCACTATATATGCATAACCTTTTCTTATTTATAACCTTAGACAAACGGTCACCAAGCCAAACATCTAAACCAGGGGAGAAACCAATTGACGCTGGGCAGCAATAACAATAGCTTTATTTGTCGTGAATCAGAAGGATAAATGCAACAATTGACGTATTGTTCGAATTAATTGGTAATGACAATATTTGCTTTGATAAAATTGTATAAAGTCTTAGTATGGAAAACCTCGTTGAAATGCCTTGGAAATGCTAGAAATGGACAGTTCTATTATAAAGGGTTGTACTTAAACATAGAAGTTCAAATATTATCTACCAGCAACGAGAATGTTTGTAATTGGTCCGCAGAGTTTGTTAAAAGAATTAGGAGAGTAAAATTACAAGCCTTGAGTGCTTACGCCAACATTAATTTTGATGTCGTAAGGCAATCAAGTAGTCGCACTCTTACCTTGGCAAATGTTGGAAACATTTGAGAACAAGACGTTCCCTTCACAAGCACACTAGCTGGTCATATGTGTTTTAAAAGGCCGATGATTAATGATTACAATCTGAGCATTAGTACGGATAACAATTAATTCTAGCTTGGAATTTAGGCACTTTGCCAAGCTACGGTCGCTTAGTAATAAAACAATAATAGAAAATGTTCTCTCTCATTTCGTAAACCCCCCATCATTTGCTTTAAATATAGCTCAGTTCAAATTATCTAAGAATAGAACAAATATATAATTATAGCAAATTATTCCAAAACTGGAATATATCCACAATTGGAAAGGAGTTCTGTACGACGAATGATCTCTAGGGCAAGATTTGCTCAAGCCTATTAATAGATTTGACAACAAACGTTCCTTAACATTATCGTTATGCGTAATAACATATCATCGCATAACCAAGCTTCTATATACGCTCGTATAATAAACCTTTTTTTGCTAACTACTAAAAATACGCCTATGGACTGATGACAACGTACAAATAAAATAATGCGATTGTCAAGCTTTTATTTTCCATCAATCGATGTTCATTAATATCAAGAGAGTGGTCATAGAAAGTCGCCAATTACTTAGTTTTAGAAACAGCTGTGCTGTCACGGGCCCACAATCAAGTAGAATAAGATCTTTTTGTCAATATTCTTTCAAATTTATCCGTAAACTTTGGACCTTGGTTCTCAATATTCGAAATAATTTCTGCTATAATCTAAACTAAATTATCATTATAGCGCTAGTCGTTAGTGACATGTTGTACGTTAGGTAATAGAAAGGTAGAACTCTATAGTTGTAATGTAAGCGACATGGTCCAATTATACGTTTTAGTTTCTTCGGAGAACAACTCGGTTTTTGCATTATTTATGAAAGTTTTCGGCATTAGTTATCTAGTTGCACCGCTCAAGATATCAGCGACTCTGGTATTTAAGCCTTCATATTTTTTTACGTCTGGTTGGTCCAAGATAAGAAATAACTTGTGTCATATTTACATGTTGTCTGGAGTGCCGAACTTATTCAAAAATTTTAATAAGTTTGAGTAAATGCTGAAAAGAGTTTACCAATTGTTTCGACCGCCCGAGCTTTTATTTTTCCTTCATTTGTAAACTATTAATGAGTTTTTGAAAAAGAGACAAGGTTGATAATCGTAGGTGATAAGTTTAGTATTGTATTATGCAATGGTATTATATAATATTATTACAGACCTTTTGATCTCTGTCATGAGGCACTTCAAACTTTGACGAGTTGATTGTGACATCAGTATTTTTTTAATAATTAATGAATAAAGTTAATACGGTATGTAAAGAATTAGTACAAAGAATTAAGCCTGCGTATAGTATACAAAAAACATAAACACGCGCACAAAGTTTGATATCATAAATTTTTCAAAAATAAAACTGTTATAGTAAATCTTTAGCAAAGTAAACATGTTTTATGTCTGGCATCACAATACCAGCTATTTGATATAATCAAAAATGGTTATTTTAGGAAGAGTACATAAGAACTTTATATCATTGTAAGCTGAGACTGTATACAGGAAAAGTGACGATTCAGAATAAAGTATGGTTTCTTGTCAAATATACAATTGCTAACAATGCACTTTAAATAGTTAATTTATAGTACACGTAGTATAGTGTCAGAACAGATTTCGCATGCCGTATTTCTCATAATTTCCGCAAACTCTCATTTTTAACACAAGATTGCTCTTAACAGAATAATGCAATCAAATTTTTTGTATAATCAAGTTTGTTATAGAAATGAGTTTGTAACATGTTTGCTACGTTTTGCTCTATGCCTCAACGTTATGTCATGAAGTCCTTATCTGAGGCACTTACTGCACCCGACAAATGCGTCCTGAGAACACGGTAATCCTCTGTTAAAATACTCCAACCGTTCAGCTTTTGGCGTCTTCTACTACGTTATTGAAAAGAGACTGTGATTGTTCTTTTGCTCGTTCCCAAGACATTTTTCTTGAATACGCCTGTGGGTTGTATGAGGGAATGCATCATTAGCCTAATATCGATACGATATTATTATCGTTATGAAAAAAAAAAAAGAAGACAATCAGCAATTTCGTGATTACATGTTCGCCATAATAAATGAAATTAACGGGTTAACGGAGAACATTTCCGATAGCTGCGGCCCAATTGAATTTAAATAATGCAAGTTGAGTGATAAGAATTGTGTATACCACGGCGTTACATATTTTCTGACAAGTAAATTCTCAACTGTTTTTTATTTCTGGTTAATTTCTTTGCTGATTAATTAATATCCCGATATATCGATTTTCTGCCACTATAGCTCAATACATTTTATTGTTTTTGTTTTTGAATAATTTATTATTATTCAAAGTCTAATAAAAAGAGTATTTTCAAAATAATCCAGAGCCGAGACTCTTTTTCTATGAAAAACGTCCTTTTAGTATTAGCTTACTCATCTGTGAAAACGCTGAATCTTTTTTAATACAATTGTTTATTTGGTTAGAATATTATCTGGTAATAAAGACGCATTATCGACGAAGTGTTAAAACAATTTCTCCCCTTGGCGATAGTTAGGATTGAACTTGACATCAATATCAATAAAATTTTGAATAAAAGTATTATTTAATTCTTGCGCACAATAGAAAAACGCGAGCGGGTCCCAAAAACGCAACCTAACGGTTTCTACTTCTAATTTAATTTTCTGGCTTTAGAATAATTATACTTCCCAACTGACAGGCTTTCAACCTAAAATCGGCGTAAACACCCTGGTTAAATACTAGTCCAGGATGGGAGAAGACCGATATTTACATTACCCTATCATAAATTGCCGGATTTTTTGTTACGTGTTTGAAATATTTGTATTTTCTAAGCGGCATTGATAATTTTCAAACTTATTAAAATTCTCCATGATAAACTACTGCTTTTATTGCTGCATACATAAAAACTACAGATGTTAAAAGCTAATACTTGGTGTTCCCACCTTAGCCTTAATAACAGCTTCTATTCGATGTGGTAAGCTCATAATTAAATTTTGCAACATCTCTAGGCTAACATTACTCCATTCTTCTTGAATTACAGTTATTAAATCCTGTTTTGTCTGAGGAAGAGGTTTTCGTTTACGTACCTGACGGTCTAGATGGTTCCGATTGGATTAAGGTCAGTACTTTGCGCGACCTAATATAAAGTTCGAATACCATGAGTTGACATCCACCAAGCGTTATACGAAGATGTATGGCATGGTAAAGCGAGGCTTTCTTTTTGCAGTATAACATCGAATACCCTCATCATGCAAGTATCTTCTAACAGTACTAGTATGTAATGTTGTTTCAAGATCAGAATTTAACCTACCTGTCAGAACGGGGAGGGAGCCAAACCTATCCTCTCAAACTATGCGTTACAGAACCCATACATTCCGGTCAGTAAGCGTTTTTGGGTGCCCGGGACGTTTCTTTGATGTGTGGCAGAATGTGTTTGCTTATGTCGTTTAATTGTATCATTTACAGTGCTAGGAGCAATGCTAAGTTGAGCGGAAATAACGTTTTGTTTCGTTCCGTTAAGATATGCTACATTAGGCCTGTTCCGTTCCGTTCCAATTTGTGCCGATCCCTGATTGGCGGATTAAAAATCATATGATGGAATGGGAACAACAAATTTGCAGTTCCCACACACGTTTTATTAATAAGCGTAAAAAAATAAAAGGTTACGTTGCGCAGAAGGGTTCTAATGGCTTTTAGAAATATATATTTTTTTGTAAAGAATAACACTTGAAATCTTGGCGAAATTTGTCCTCAATTCTCACGGATCTTTGATTGGTTGATACAAGTTTGCCGTCGATCGGAACAGAACGGAATTGAACAGGCTTCTTTTTTTCCTGATAAACTTAAACAGGGAGATTTTTAATATTCGGATAATTTTTACACGTGACCATGCGTTCCTAAACACGAGATTTCTTCTTAACCATATTAGCCTCTTCGTACGAAACGCCACGATAATCACTCGTTTATATGAATATTTCGTATTCCATAAGATTCTATGAAGCTTAACTTAGTTGAGTGCGTGAAAGAATACTCTTCTCTTCAACGCAATAACATTGTCATTGGACATTGTCATTGGCTAACGATGTTATGAACTAACATCAGCGAGCGAGCGTTGCGTTACATTAATCTCCGATTCGGTGAATTAGTCAACAATACTAACTGTGAATGCTCTCAATCAGGGACGATCTCTCAAAAGAAATTCCAAACAGCTTAAACTGGGCTTTAGCGAGCACCTTGTTGTGAATAAAAGTTCCTCGCGATACTCTCAAAAGAAATTCCCACGAGTCATTGCTCAGATATCCGTACTCAACGGTTGACAGTGGTGGACGACTATGTAATGTAGAGATTGAACAACCCCATTCGATGTGATGTGTTAAGTATTTTAACGAGTCATGGCATTTAGTATCCTTTCACTTGTACAAATCTTAAATCGCTTGGCAAATTGTAGGACACAAAGTCTAAACGATGATGATCACATTAGTTAACAATAGAGGCTATTTATGTTTAGATTGTCCGCAATAAAATACAAGTATAATAATAGGAACTATCACAAAGTCGTCAGAATATTCCGATGCACGTTCAGGACAATGAAAACTGGGTGATTGTTGATAGCATTTAATAACTTTATCATCACGCCACTAACGCATTCCACTCATGTACCGTGATTGTGGTCACACCTACTCCTTTATTATCGTGGGCAGAGAAATGCGAATATTTACGTTTTACATGAGCATTCCATCCTATAAAAGGAACCTTGTTTCTGAGAATGAAATTCGGGGAAGGTCTTCAATTGAATTTGCATGTTGCTAACCGTTTAAAGCGTAAATTTAGCTTAATAAAGATTGGTGTACAAATATTGCCCATTAAGCTATATGATCATTAAAACCACGAAGTCAACGAATTCAAGTATTCCAACACTTTCTTCGTATGGGCCTTACATCCATTACTTGTTATCATATTTCATTACTTTTTACTTATTTTTTTCATAAACTAGCTATTTACAATCATGAATGTCCTCGTGAAAAGGGTCAAAGTCTAACTACATTGATATGTAATAAAACCATCAACTTTGTGAAAATCCTCATGTGTAATGATGGTCTTCTCCCGTCTACATTACGAATATGATGTTAGTTTGACAGTCAGATAAATAAAAATAACGGTTAGGTTGTCTACTTACTATTGCTAGGCTCTCTCTCGTTACTGCTTTCCGTATTTATAGACTCAGACACGGCTGGTGATATAACAGGCGTAACTGATGGTGATGTAGCAGGCGTAACTGATGGTGTGTTTACTACAACACAGTATTATACGTTAGCGTTATCAGTAAGTAGGATTCTTATTCAGTTAACTTGTCTACTTACTATTGTTATTCTCTATCTCGTTATTGCCCACCGTCGTTATAGGCTCAGGTACGGTCACTATCCTTGCATCTCGTAGGTTTACTACAACACAGAAATACATGTTAGCGTTATCACAAGTTAGGATCATCGTTCAGTTCAACGTGATCAAAATCATACCGGAATCGCCAAAGATGCCATCAGCAAGTGTTTTGAGTTCTCGCGTCCATGTTATCGGATTTACATGCTCTAAACGGACAAAATCAATCGATTAAATAACGCCCAATCCTTATATGCAAATTAACGCCAGCAACAATTCTCACCTTGTTTTTCAGAAAATTTTTCAGCCATCTCAATGAGACGACGATCAAGACAACGATCATATAACTCTTCTCCTAGTTTCGTTAAGAATTTTTGAGCGTATATATCTATACAGTAAAGGTATTCAGAAATCTTGAACTGTACTTACGATGTTTATCCATTCTCTTTAAATACTCATGCTGCTCAGCGGATAGTTGAGGTATAGGTAGACTCTTGGTACGTTCGGATGAATGATGCATTGGAGAAGGCACTGTCAAATTCATTGATCTTCTCCTAAAAGTCTTGAGACAAGGAAGCTTTTTGTGGGCCATGTTGTCAACCCATATGTCAAATATCCTTTCTAATTCACGCGATGTAGGTCGCATGTTAGGGTCTCGATCCCAGCATGCTT
Organism: Paraglomus occultum; assembly: GCA_910592205.1. Classification (NCBI taxonomy): domain Eukaryota; kingdom Fungi; phylum Glomeromycota; class Glomeromycetes; order Paraglomerales; family Paraglomeraceae; genus Paraglomus; species Paraglomus occultum. The sequence continues at coordinate 26,303 of CAJVPJ010000224.1, read as the reverse complement.
GCATAATTATGGAATAATAGTCGGGTATGTCTTCCGTGTCAATTTCCGGACGTTTTCCTGTTTGTAAAAGTCCTTGTCAGCTGTCTCTAAAAAAATCTACAGATCAAATAGGCACAACACAACAAAACAACGTACCCGAACATATTTCTAATGCTAGAGATGCATCATAATCTCTTGTTTCGAATGGTGGTCTACCTGACCATAGCTCGTACATAATCATCCCGACGCTATAAACGTCAGCTGCTCGAGTGTATGCCATTCCTCGTAAAACTTCCGGTGCTACATAGGGAAGCACACCACGAACCGTCTCTTCAGTTCCTGCTACAGAAGCGTTATTCCAACAAAGACCGAGATCGCTTATCATTGTCCAGCTACCGGATCGAAGAATGTTTCCAGTATGCAAGTCTTTCTTCGAAATCGGTAGCCAAAGAGAAAGACAACATTGAATTGTAAGTTAGCGCGCGCGCATTACATCAAACTACCCTCTACTCAATAATCATGTTAGAAACTCGCTCTTACATGTAACAGTCCTGCCCTATGAATGGTTACCAAACCAACCGCAATATCTCTGAGGGTGATTATCTTGTGTTGTAAAGTAAAATTATCAAAGTTCTTGGAAATATACTGCCGAAGATCACCATCTTCGGCATACGACGTGACAACAATATACTCGTTCGTAATTGGACAGTGTGAAATGCCATAGCAACGTACGACGTGTGTAACCATTGTGCTGAATTGGTGGTATGCGGCCAACTAGTCGACAAGGCAATGGGTAATAAAATGTTTGCCGGACAGAGCAGAAATCAACTATAAGCAATATATGTTTATTACATACCTCTTTCAAAAAGTCCGTCGTCACGTTGTTAGAATTGTTAAGACGCTTGAGGATAATGAGGTCTGGATTTCTCTGACTCCAGCCTCGTTCCCAATCCCCGATATTAAAGTCCCATGCTCTTATAGGTCCTCGAGGCCAATATGCCGTAAATCTAACGTGTCGATATCAAGGATAGTATGTGAGATAAGTCATTGATACGAAAGATACACGCGTAAAAGACCACACGGGCAGGATACATACACTGAACTGTTACCTCCATTCGCAAGATGACTCACGTTTCTAAATTCTTTATAGTCTATCCACTCCACGATAGATCTGACATTAATCGCCTTGAGTTGAGCTACTTGAATAAAATCATCGATTTCTTTACAGCCGCTTGTCCAATTCACAAAATCATTCTGAAGCCGTTCGGTGTCGCAGTATTGACACCAATTGTATCCTGTTCTCGCACTTGTGCACTGTTCACATTGACCGAATTGTCCCATCGGCCGTGGACTAGAGATTCTGACAGAATAATGTGCATAATCGGCGTCTGAATTCACGTTTATCTGAGAAGAAATAGCTTGAGATAGTCGATATGTTTGGTGCTTGTCTGGCACGCTCGTAGCCAGAGAAGGTCGAGAAGGTCGAGGCATGACTGGTACATTCTCAGTCGCAGTGGAATTAGAAGGGTGAACGAGAGTTGGAGCATCATTTTGGTAATTTATTAAATTGTCGACTGGCACTGTTTGATTTTGGAAAGAATGTTGATTGAATGAAGAATCGGGTCTGGAATCTGGAAGTGCAATAGGATGTTGCTTTGTGAACGAATATCTCTTTGAAGAGTGAGGAAGAGAGCTTGCGCGAGCAACAGACATAAAATTCAAACTAGTTGAGTCTAGGTCGGATATTGACACTGTTGAGTCGGAATTGCTCGAGTCTGAACACATTATGATAATTTATCAGATATGTATTTCTGTACAAAACTTTTCAGAAAAAATTGCTTCGTGGGCTGCTTTTTTAAAAGTTTTTTGCATATCCACGTTTCACACGTTCATTGTGCCAAAATCACGTTATATTATTATTATCAAATAAATAATGTGGGGGTAGTGGATACGCCGATTGTTACTATCTATAGACTGAACAAATGGTAAAAACCATTCATCTGGGGCAGATTAAAGTCATTTAGGATTGGACAGATTAAAAGTGAACATTTATGCGAGCATTGCTGTAAAAGTGTCGGTTATTACCAAGTATACTGCTGTATAAAAACTCACAAGAGGTGATAAACTTATGATGTCATTTCAAATGTGAAATTTCCATGAATTCTTCAATAATCATCCCACCCGTTAGGAAATCAACTGACTATTATTTCAAATAGAATAAGTTACAAACATGGGTAGCATATGTATAAATTTGGTTAGCGTCCTGCAAGCGGGTAAGCCTTGTTTTAAAAGACCAAAAAAAGTGGTCGCACAATGAACTCCAACTTATATGACGTTACAAAGTAAACAAAGGTCATGTTACTATTGCTATTTGCTACCCACCAAACTTTCCTTTGAGGGAGAATTAAATCCTTGGAATAAAAGCAAACGTTAATGCAGTATGCTGCAAGTATGTCGGTTTAACCGGTGGCGTTAGAATGTGTGTTTAGTGGGTTATTAAGCCTCATCATGAGGCTTTAGAGTGTATGATGTCGTTTCACATGATTTTCAAATAAAAATCATCCCACCCATCCATTAGGAAAAATAGACGTTAGAATTGGTATAAATATGGTTAGATATGTGACAATTCGGTTTGTACAATGCAAACAAATAAGCCACTATTTTTTTTTTTTCAATTAAATGATAGTATAGGGAAAGGAAGAGAGACGGATTACAAGATAAGAGTACAGAGATCTGAAACAGTTACAGGATATAATCGGTAACATGTTACACGGTGACAGCAAGCGTGTACAACTTTAGATGACATTTTCGATAAACTTTGGCCCCCGTTTTCGGATCGTCACTCGATCTAATTATAGTATCCCTAGCCAATGGTACGATCATATTCGTAAGAATAATTATAATATTACATCAACGTCTCACTATCTCACTATCTCGTTTAATGTATTGTCTTTCGTCTTTCAGTGCAAGTCGCCTATTAATTATTACGTTTTGACCTCAGTTTTTTTGTAACATGTAAACGTACGATGTAAATAATCAATCAATTTCGATTGCAATAACATTTTCTTCCATCCATTCCCAGCTGATAACTGAAATTTGCTGCTCATGCATGTCTTCGGATAGTCCTGATATGATCTCCATCAGTAAGTAATCTCTGATGATGACGTATTCTTCCCTGAGTCTAATAACGTTGCGATCTGCAGGTAAAGTAAGCATGCGTGATGCAATAATTTGCAGCAGTTGTAATTAGTAGCAGAACAATAGTTATATCGATAACGATTGATTAAATTATAGTTCAAAAGTAGCGTAGATTTCGCTTAGCATCAGTGTGTTTATTGCAGAGTTTACAATATCGAAGATTGTTCGGTTTTTTATTATCATATATTCACTATAATAAAAAATAACCATTTCCGTCATAACGATTAGGAATATGTGCCTTCCTTATATTCTTTACACTAAAAACGTACGTTTGAATACTAGGATTAGTAATGATTAAGTTGTCTTCACAACATCACTATAGATAAATTAGTTTGAGAAGCGAACAACTTCTAAGATTGGCACGACACTGAGGTCATGTGTAGCAAAAGTTATCGTACGGTATCAAATGCTACTGATGCATAATTTGTGCAATTTTTCAATCTCATAATAATGCGCAATTCTTGAACCGTACAACAAGGCATCAATTATACAAATTTGATTTTCAGACTAGTGCTAAATAATTTCCACAATGGCATTGTACAAAAAGGCTATCACCTTTCAAAGAATGGCTATCACCTTTTTACAAAAATACATTAATTTTGGTTTTTCGTGTGACAATGCTTTGATCATACGATTTTCTACGATTGTTTTTCAAAGTTCTGAGTGACAATGACTAATGCTTAATAATCCTACTTTTTTTTTAGCCGTACAACAATGTATCAATCGTATGACTCTGTTTCAATTATAGCGTTTATACGTTTAATTTCATTATTATAGATGTTAATTTAATTTAATATCCGTAGATATTATTCTAACATTACAAATCAATCTGTTTATTCAAGAAAGTTCAGGAAATTACATTGATTAACAACGCGTGTGCATTGAATAGTAAAATTTCGGTATTCGGAATTGTTCTCATACAATTTAGCTCGTTCGAGTATAAATAAGAGCGATGTAGAGAAATCTTGCTATGTTGACATATGAAAAGTGTGCATAATTCATTATGATATGGACGAATGATAAGAGAACGATATTGACGTGGCTGAAACAACTGCTGCGTTACCGAACTGTAAAAGAGAATTAGCAATGCACCAAATATATAGCACGGTCAATAACCTCACCGCCTAACGAAAAGTAACTTTTCTTTGAGTATTGTTACAATATCTATTTCGTGTGACATAAATGACGTATCGCTTTATTAAGAGTTTGTAACACATGCGGAATTATGCATCACATGACAAGAGCAATAAGAGCTTGTGCGACAGACTACGGCAGCAACATTCTATAATATATAATAGTGATGTATTTCAGTTTTAAGATCTGTCTCAGTTCCGAACTCAGACACAGTCCAGAAGCCCAACTGAAATACAATTAAAAAATAAAAGTGTAGACATTTTGAGTAACATACCATATTAATATATAAGTTATATATTGTACATTCGCCAATTCAACAACGTTGCTATTACTATTGTATTTTAATGATAAATCAAATCGCATTACCAAAAAACCTTTTTCGTATATAAATAATTTAACATGTCACACAAACGCGTCCCCTAATATGATGGTTCTTTTAGGAAAAGACAAAGCAATAATAATAATTTGATACATTTAGTCAGTTTAATGAAGGTGTCAAGTTATCATTATAAATGCTAATCATTTTATCTTATGACCCGTTCTAGGATTTGACCCGTTTCGGGATTGTCACATTAGAATAATATCTTGCACCAATAAAGTGTACAATTATGTGATAACGTTTGTGACAATCTTGAAACGGGTTGACCCGTTCTCAGAATAGGTCAAATCCCAGAACGGGCCGCAGCAGAAACATTCTTTGTATTATTACGCATTTGAGATTTCTATTATATCAACCTCATTATTAAGATATAAATAAAGACTAACGATATACATATTAACTAATTTACATCCACGCATGAAATATCCTCATAAAAGGTCGACATCTAAATGACCAATATGTAATAAAATCATCAACTTGGTGAAAAGTTTTGTGTGTAAGGGTATTCTCCTACCTATATTACAATATGCTGACAGTCAGATTAATAAAAAAAGCAGAAACAACGGTTGGATTTCCTACTTACTATTCGCAATAGTTGTCGTCCTTGTATCCTCAAACCCAGTTGTTACCGTATCAAACGTAATCGGTATTGTGTTTACTACGACGCAGAAAAATATTAACGCGATCAGTAATGTTGGGATTATAGTTCAGTGCAATGTGATCTCGTCATACCTGAATTGCCAAAAATTTCATCAGCAAGAGTTTTGAGTTCCCGTGTCCATGTCATCGGATTTACTTGTTCTACAAGGATATTAAACCAACTCGTTTAACAAACACCTTGTCTGTTCACATTCAGAGACATGTTAACGTCAGCTTGCGAAATAAAATCACCTTGATGTTTGGACCTTTCTTCAGCCATTTCGATAAGACGAACGTCAAGACAACGTTGATATAGTGCTTCCCCTTTTTCAATAAATCCAGCATTCAGAACGTCTATTTGTTATATATTTAAAAAGGCAGAAAATCTCAACTACGCTTACGACGTTCATCCAGTTTATTTAAAAGCTTATGCTGATCAGCAGACAGCGGAGGTATTGGTTGACTCGTGCTACCATTTTCAGATATGCTATATAATCTAGATTCATGCCTTTGTGATATCAAATTTACTGATTTCTTGTTGGAAAAAATCTTGGGACAGATCAGCTCTCCATTTGCAATTTTTTCAATCCAATTATCAAATGTCCTTTGTAAATCACGCGACGTAGGTCTCATTTCAGGGTTGTCCGCCCAGCACGCTTGCATAACAATGGAATAATATGCGGGTATGTCAGACGGAAGGTCAGGACGGATCCCTATTTGTAAGAGTCATTGTAATTGGTATCAAAAAGTCTACAAAAAACAACTAAAACAAAACGACTGTACCTGAACATATATCCAATGTCAACTGTACACCACAATCTCTTCCTTCGAAGGGCGGCCTGCCTGACCATAGCTCATACATAATCATTCCAATACTATAAACATCAGCTGCTCGAGTGTATGATTTTCCACGTAAAACTTCTGGCGCTACATAAGGAAGCACACCCTTCACCACCGGCTCAGTATTATTCCAGCAAAGACCGAGATCGCTTATCATTGTCCAGGTACCGGATAGCAGAATGTTCCCAGTGTGCAAATCTTTCTTCAAAGTTGGTAGCAAAAAAAGATCAGTTAGCGTTAGCGCATTTTAATAATCGTCATAAAACTCGCTATTACATGCAACAATCCCGCTTTATGAATGGCCACTAAGCCACTTGCAATATCTCTGAGAGTGATAATTTTCTTCTGTAAAGTAAAGTTATCAAAGTTCTCGGAAATATATCGCCGGAGATCTCCATCCTCGGCATATGATGTGACGACAATAAACTCGTTAGTGAACGGGCAGCGCGAGATGCCGTAACAATGTATGACATGCGAAACCAACGTGCTGAATTTGTGGTATGCGCCTAACTAATCGGCAAGGGTTCAGTGGGGCATATGTTAGCAAATCCGCCAGCAAAGTGAATAGACGATTTTCGAATTAATGACAAACTTGCTCATTAACATGCCTCTTTTAGAAATCCTATCGTCACTTTATTCGAGTTTCGTATACGTTTCAATATGATTACGTCAGAATTTTCCTGACCCCAGCCTCGCTCCCATTCATTGTTATTTGCGTCCCATGTCCGAATAGGTCCGCGAGGCCAATATGCTGTAAACCTAATTAATTAAAGGTCAACATAAATTAGCTATTGATACCAAGAAACACATATAGACATGATTCAGACTATACCTACACTGAGCTGTTACCACCGTTTGCAAGATGCCTCACATTTGTAAACTCTTCATAATCTATCCATTCCAGGATAGATCTGACATTGGTTGCCTTGAGTTGAGCTTCTTGAATAAAATCATCGATGTCTTCAGAGCCGCTCGTCCAATTTGCAAAATTCTTTTGAAATTGTTCGTTGTTGCAATATTGACACCAATTGTATCCTGTTCTTGCACTCTTGCATTCCCCACATTGACCAAATTGTCCCATTGGTCTTGTAGCAGAAAGTCTGGCTGGATGGTGTTGCTGTCTGGCAGTGTTTGTGTCCAAGTTTCGCAGGGAAAGGAGAGCAGCTCTTGCTTGAGGTAATGATCGAAATGGCTGAGTTGTGGCAGGTCTGTTATTAAACGGGACTCGTATATCCCACCCAGTGGAAGTGCCATAAGTTGGCAGGACTTGGGTTTGAGGATAGTGAACTGGAGACTCTCGTTGTGAGGTTGGCCCGATTATAGTGGAAATGATGAGCGGAGATTCTCGTCGTGAGGCTGGCGCACTACAAGTGGAAACGACATCATTCAGCGAAATTTGAGAATAGCGAACTGAATGCTGTGAGGTTGATCCAACATTAGTGGCAGTGACATAATGAGGCAGAACTTGGGTTAGAGAATCAGTTTGATTTTCGGAATCTATTAAAGAGTTGGGTCTAGCATCCGATATTGTATAGTCGCTTGTGAATGAAATATTTTCGTCTGTTCTTGTTGTTGAAGTACAAACATCAGGAAGAGAGTGATAGCTCGAATTTGAACTGGTAGAGTCCAGGGAGTTGGATCTGTCTGAATATGAGTCTGAACACATTCTAATGGTATATATTCTGTACAATTCAAACAAAGTTTAACTTGCAGATGATGGCATATTAATACGACAAACGTTTATGCTGTGTATTGTAACACTAGTTTCCATTCTACAAAGTTCATTTTCATTGTGCCAAAATTTGGTTATTTTAACATTTCTGTGAAAGCAAATCACAGACCGCCTCTGATAAAAACTTGCTTTTGGAACCTTCTACCGTCCGTAATTATCATGTACGTAGTGATCGATTGTTGCCATTAAGTTAAGTTTGAAGCTTTAATGCAGTTTGCAGTCACAAGTGAAAATCGTATTTTGGAGATTACTGCGCCTGTTGTGACCGAACTATCGGAGCTTTTCCTGATTGAAATTGGAGCACTTAATAGGGGCATAATAGCAAATGTAAGCGCGCACACTCAAGGCACCGGAACTACATGATTGTAATAACCGGGGTACCTTATTCACATAATGACGGGATTTACATTTTCACATGCTTGATGCGAAGGTGCGTTATAAGGATTAAGCTGCACATGTGGATGTACTACCCTAAAATGGAAACACTCTCCCGTGTAAATATCGGATAAATTCCTGATTATATGGATTACTGTATATGGTATATTGCATTCGAGGAAGAACATATATATACCGTGCCAGGCTGATTCTTGTGCACTATTCGCTTTATACAGTTAAGAGCAGTTTTCTTATATATACCGGTTCCAGAAGATCAGCTAGCGCAAATTACACCGCTTTGTCACGGCAACTTTTTTAGACAAGCTTTAACTCGCAATTAACAAATCATAAAGTCAATTTTTAACTGTTCGTCAAATGCTTCATGACGAATTTGGCATACAACACGTGATATACAATTGCGCGATCATCAATGAGAATGCTGCACAAAGCAGACGAAATGACAACGTTGTTTACTTCGTGAAATGATTGAAGTAGAGGATAAAGTTATTTGTATCCGATGTTGCATTATAAATTTAATTTTATTAGGGGGTGCTAAGCGTTATACTCAAAAACATTATGATTATTTGGAGGGAGTGCAAAAGATAGTACAGAAGCCGTTTGGATACAGTCTCTTTAAAGCAAATTCGCGATTATGTGCGAAAGTCTTATAGATTCCTATAGAGAAAAACTCAAGCTGAGACGTAATCGTAATTTGCCACCTTTTTTCTCATAAAACTTTTCTTTACACTGACACATCTTATTTACGATATGAATTCATCTGTCATTTTCAGTATCTCTTGCTTATTCTGTACAAAAGATGGAAAAGATCAATCTTTGCCTGACAAATCAGAATCTCTTTGCAAAAACGACAGATAAATGTGACCAGCACATTTAAATGTAGGATTAATGCTGTTAGTGAGAGACTTGGAAAAAAGATTCGAATGATGTTACTTGGATGACTTCCTAAATGCGTATTGTGCAACGAAGTAGGCTTGAATTGCATTCCATTCTGAAAATTTTGATCCTGTTGTTATCACTAAGCAATTCACTCCCGATGAAATTGGAACCAAAGTCAGTTATAATAAAATTAGGCCCCATATAATACATAAAACCATGATTAATCGGGTCAACGAAAAGCATAGGACATCACTATAACTGTAATCAGTTTATCAAACGGAACATTTATTATGTCAAATTTCATTATTGAAATTTATAACTCGTTAATTTACAATAGACACCATAAATGCTTGTGAAATGGTCAAAATATACAGATATACATACTGTAATTAGCTATTTACAATCCATGCCATAATGCCCTCAAAATCTAAATACATCGATATGTAATAAAATCATTAACTTGGTGAAAAGCTTCATGTGGAAGGATTTTCTCTTGTCTAAATTGATATGAGATTGATGTTGACGGTCAATTAATAAAATAACAAAAATAACGATTTGGGCTTTCTACTTACTCTTCCTATTCTGTCTCCTATTATTGCCTGCGGTCCTTGTGGGCTCAGGCTCAGTTGTTACCGTATTGAATGTAATGGGTAATACGTTTACTACAATGCAGAAAATATATTAATGCAATCAGTAATGTTGGGGTTATAGTTCAGCTCAGTGCGATCGAGTCATACCTGAACTGCCAAAGATTTCATCAGCAAGCGTTTTGAGTTCCCGTGTCCATGTCATCGGATTTACTTGTTCTAAAAGGATATAAACCAACCCGTTTAACAAACGCTCTATCCATTTGCTTTTAAATACATGTTAACGTCAGCGCGCAAAATAGACTTACCTTGATTTTTTGATCTTTCTTCAGCCATTTCGATGAGTCGATCATCAAGACAGCGTTGATATAGAGCTTCTCCTATTCAAGACAAATTTTAATTCAGCATTCAGAACGTATACTGTTATATAGTTAGGGAAAGCAGAAAATCTCAATTGCGCTTACGACGTTCATCCAGTTTATTTAAAATCACATGCTGATCAGCGGATAGTGGAGGAATTGGTTGGCTCATGCTACGCTCAGGTATACTATATAGACTAGATTCATCCTTTTGCGTTGTCAAATCTACTGATTTCTTGTTGGCAAAAGTCTTGGGACAAGGCAACTCTCCGTTTGCAATTTTTTCAATCCAAATTTCAAATGTCCTTTCTAATTCACGCGATGTAGGTCGCATGTCAGGGTCTTGATCCCAGCATGCTTGCATAATAATAGAATAATAGGCGGGTACGTCCGAAGGAATGTCCGGACGGGTTCCTGTTTGTAAAAGTCCTTGTAGTTGGTATCAAAAAACCTACAGAAAAACAACTAAAACACAATAACTATACCTGAACATATATTCATTGCTAAAGGTAGATCATAATCTTTTTCTTCGAAGGGTGGCCTGCCTGTCCATAGTTCATACATAATCATTCCAACACTATAAACATCGGCTGCTCGAGTGTATGGCATTCCGCGTAAAACTTCTGGTGCTACATATGGAAGCACACCATGAACCGTCTTTTCATTTCCAGTCACAGAAGCATTATGCCAACAAAGACCGAGATCACTTATCATTGTCCAGGTACCAGATCGCAGAATGTTCCCAGTATGCAAGTCTTTCTTCAAGATTGTTGAGAGCGAAAAAAAGACAGCATTAATGTGTGGTTAATATTAGTGTACAAAACCGTTATTCAAAAATCGGCATAGAATTCGCTATTACGTGCAACAGTCCCGCTCTATGAATAGTTACTAAGCCGCTTGCAATGTCTCTGAGAGTGATAATTTTTTTTTGTAACGTAAAATTATCAAAGTTCTTGGACATATATTGCCGGAGATCTCCGTCTTCAGCATATGATGTGACGACAATAAACTCGTTAGTGAATGGGCAGCGCGAGATGCCATAACAACGTACAACATGCGAAACCAATGTGCTGAATTGGTGGTATGCGCCCAACTGATCAATAAAGTAATGGTGTTAGCAAAACCACCAGGCAATGTAAACAAAACCTTACTTATTAACATGCCTCTTTCAGAAATCCCATTGTCATTTTATCAGAATTTTTGATACGCTTCAATATGATTACGTCAGAATTTGCCTGACCCCAGCCTCGCTCCCATTCATCGCCATTTGCGTCCCATGTCCGAATAGGTCCGCGAGGCCAGTATGCGGTAAATCTAATTAAAAGTCAAATAATCGGAATAAAATGAGGATCAATTAGACATATTTTAAAAATATACCTACACTGAGCTGTTACCGCCGTTTGCAAGGTGCTTCACGTTTGTAAATTCTTTATAGTCTATCCATTCCAGGACGGATCTGACATTGGTTGCCTTAAGTTGAGCTACTTGAATAAAATCATCGATTTCTCCGGAGCCGCTCGTCCAATTCGCAAAATCCTTCTGAAACTGTTCGTTGTTGCAATATTGACACCAATTGTATCCGGTTCTTGTGCTTTTGCATTCATCACATTGACCAAATTGACCCATTGGTCGTAAAGTAGAAAATCTGACTGAATGACGTCGTGATTTAGAGGTATCTGAGTTTATGTCTCGCCGGGAAACAAGAGCAGTTCTTGCTTGAGGCGATGGAGATGGCTGAGTTGTGGCTGGAATGAGGTTGGTGGTAATGACATTAAACGTTCGCGAATACCGAACATCATTTTTTGTTTCTAGAGGATAATTCTCATTCAATGATTCTTCTGCTTGCGCTGATTTGGCAGGCTCAATTGAGGTGGCTGGCTCGCTAGTGGTAATGATATCTGAATTTTCTGTTTCTTGAAGATAATTCTCATACAATGGTTGAGATGACACGCCGCTGATAGGGTAAGAAGCTTGATAACTATAAGTGACATTTTCTGATTCTTGCGAACAAACGTAACGTTGGTTTCTAGAATAACTAGACGTTGCTGATTGTGGTGTGCTCCTAGTGACATATTGATGATTTCTAGAATAACTAGATGTTGCCGATTGTGGTGTGCTCCTAGTGACATACTGATGGTTTCTAAAATAACTAGCTGTTGCCGATTGTGGTGTGCTCCTAGTGACATACTGATGGTTTCTAGAATAACTAGATGTTGCCGATTGTGGTGTGCTCCTAGTGACATACTGGTGGTCTAGATGATACGAAGATTCAGTACCATAATGTTGTACGTCTTGAGAAAAGCTAGCTATTACAGATGGGTTATTCCAAACATAGTGTTGGTCTGGATAATATGAGGTTGGTGCACCCATAATAGAAGTAGCATAATGAAACGAAGGTTGGGTTGGAGAAAAGCGAGCGATATGGTGAAGGGTTGGAGTATCAGTTTGATAATTTACTGAATGGTGGCTTGGTTTTGATTGTAGTAATAGGGCGTCAATTTGATTGAGCAAAGAGTCTATATCCAATTCTGTATTAACTCCTCAATTGCATCTGTTCTTGTTGATTTAGCTGTAGAAGGGCAAGCGTCAGAGACAGTGCGAGGAACAGTTGACCTCAGGTCAGACATAAGATAAGCTGTACAAGAGAAAGAATCTATAAACATCGTCGTTCCGTGCTATGTTTGTTATTGTATCACTACTTCTTCCGCATCCTCAATGCCATTATCATTGTGCCAAATCTGGTATTATAAGATCGAGGACTCTGGCTGGCGAAAAGTCAAAAAATGGTCACACAGCATGCTCGAAAAATACGTACGGCGCCGACTCGGACTGCATATAGAATATACTAGTGAACCAAAAACTTTACCTTTGACAACTCTTATTGTCCCTATTGATTGTGTACGTTATATGATTTTGGTATCGTTTAATTTTAAATTATGAAGGTAACTGAAAATAAAGTTTGTGGTGATACTCTTTTTTCCAACGATCTGGGTAATGATTGACGTGGTACAGTCGACCCGTTAACCTCTCACTATTACAGTATTAGCAACAGTAGTTACAGAACGGATTTCCCCATTAAATTCTCCCGCATATATCAAGATTTTAAAATGTACCTCGCTGATATCAACATCACTATAAATTAGTATTTTAAAATTTAGATTCTGGTCTACAATATTACGTATTTACTACGCAATGTCTCTGATTTGCGTTCTATTATGCACTAAAGTGTATTACTAAAAGTGGACAAATTGAACATAAGAAATGACAGTTTACATATTTTCGTAATCACTTCATGTGCCATCGCAAACGATTGAAGGTAAAGGTTTTATTATAGTAAAGTTTAAACACGATCGTATATAATACTGTAGTATTGCAGATCAACGAAATTGGTCGGTCGGAGGTTAATATTAGAGAGGGTCGACTGTACTAATAATAACTGACGATATTTGAACGACAAAATTGTTTATATAAAATCACATAAACAATGCTTAGATGTCGCTTATTAGTATTAGTGTGATATTAGACAATGAGCTGAGCCTATTTCGAATTGGGACAACTTGTGTGACATATCATTTCATTACATGTGTAATACACACTCAACTTGACGATCAATTAGTAAAACATATTAATATGGAAACCCTCTTTTTCGAATGTCTGTATTTACGTATTTACTATGTAAGTTTTATACCTTTTGAAGCTAATTGATTATACAGTGCCTAATTAAAAGTCTCCGATCATCCCTTGCCGATCAATTAGTAAAAGATATGAAAAATCTATATATTATTACGAAGCAGTGTTCCACAGTGTATATGTTACACATATGTAAATCATACGAAAATGTATGTGTAACATATATCCTCATTTCAGCGAATTACAGCTTCGTTCTGATAAGTTGCTAAACTTGTCAGGAAAACCACTGTCAATTAGCTGCATAATAATATAAAAAATTTGTTGTCTACTTAGTATTAGTAAACAACGCCAACAGATTTTCGAAAAACATAGATGTTCATTTACTAATACTAATTGATCAGCAAGGGATGGTCGAAGACTTTTTTAATTAGGCACTGGTTCTTTTATGTCTTGCGGCAACATCTGGCACTCCCCTGACAAAATTATAAATGCAAGCGGCGATCTGCTTCACAATCACATCACTTTAAATCTAGTTTACTCAGAAATCCACGCAATGATAATAAAATCAATAATGTACATCGTTCGACTCGTCAAGAAATGCTCTTTTTAATGGTATGAAAAGCAAAGTTTGGTATGCCGAATTTATGCGTATAACGTAAGAATTAGCTATCAAGACATAAAAGTCGACTTTTTTAAACCACACGTGTACAGACAAAGTCTTAATAACCGCCATTAAAATTTATATCATTTTGAAGCGAAATGATTGGGTACTTTAAGTTATATGAACTAATAAATTTTGCTACCGCCTGGCCAACGTTAAAAGAAGCAATGACCATATGGACCGAACGTATCCTTGACAATCACAGGTCAGTTCTGAAAGATGGCTCATTAATATTAAACTTAAAATCGCACTCTAAGCATGGTGAAGGGTTAAGTGCTTCATCACAACAAATGATCGAATGACGTTACTTGGATGACTTTCTAAATGCGTATAAGGCTTATCGAATTGCATTCCATTCTTATCACTAAAGCAATTCACCCCAGGTGAAATTGGAACCAAAGTCAGTTATAATAAAATTAGGCCCGATATAATGCATAAAACCATGATTAATCGGGTCAACGAAAAGCATAAGGCATCACTATAACGGTAATCATTTTATCAAACGGAACATTTATTATGTCAACTTTCATTATTGAAATTTATAACTCGCTAATTTACAATAGACACCATAAATGTCCTCGTGAAAAGGTCAAAATCTAAATACATCGATATGTAATAAAATTATCAACTTGGCAAAAGTCTTGGGACAAGTAAGCTTTCCGCTTGCGATACTTCAATCCAAATGTCAAATGTCCTTTCTAATCAACGCGATGTAGGCATGTTAGGTCTTGATCCCAGCATGCTTGCATAATAATGGAATAATAGACGGGTATGTCCGAGGACGGATTCCTGTTTGCAACTATATCTGAAAATACAGCCACTACCAAACGTACATCATAATCTTTTCAATCGAAGGGCGGCTTGCCTGACCATAGTTCATACATAATCATTCCAACACTATAAACATCGGCCGCTTGAGTGTATGGCATTCCGCATAAACTTCTGGTGCTACATAAGGAAGCACTCCATGAACCGTCTTTTCATTTCCAGCCACAGAAGAATTATTCCAGCAAAGACCGAGATTGCTCATCATTGTCCAGGTACCGAATCGCAGAATGTTGCCAGCGTGTAAGTCTTTCTTCTCCAGCCTCGTTCCCATTCATCGCCATTGCGTCTCACGTCTGAATAGGTCCTCGAAGTAATATGCCGTAAATCTAATTAAGTCCATAATTGAGATTAATATTGATACAAGAAACACATATTAGACATAATTCAAAATATACCTACACCGAGCTGTTACCACCATTTGCAAATGCTTCACGTTTGCGAGTTCATCCATTCCAGGATAGATCTGATATTGGTTGCCTTAAGTTGAGCTTCTTGAATAAAATTATCGATTTCTTCGCTGCCACTCGTCCAATTCACGAATTATTCTGTTACGTTCGACGTCGCAGTATTGACACCAATTGTATCCTGTTCTTGAGCTTTGCATTCCTCACATTGACCAAATTGTCCCATTGGTCGTAAAGTTGAGAGTCTGACTGAATGACGTCTTGATGTAGCGACGGCATCTGGATTCATGCTTGCAGGTGAAAGAGGGAAGCTATGCCTTAAGATGATAGCTGTAGCCGGGTTCTGGGTATGAACCTCCATATGACTGGACCAACGTACACTTTTGATCACGGAAATAATATATGTATTCTGTCTTATAAGCTAATTCGCAAGCGTTTTCATCTAGAAGAATAAGGAGATAATTAACAAAAGACAAATGATACGTGTAAGACGAATTATAAGAACTCGACATAATAATTACCACGACGTACGACATGATGATCGCTCTAATACCATAGTCCATCCATATGCCAGCCTCGTCTTCTGCATTTTCTACGCAGAAACTTCTATCATATATAAAGCTGCATTTGTACATGTTCATCGTTTTCCAACACCAGCTTTACGAGCATACGATATTACTCTAACGTTGTATAAGCGTCACCCCAAATGTGAGCGTGTGTTCGATGTGATGATATTGGTTGTTGATGCTGTGGCCGGTTGATTGTTGGTTGTTGAGATATTACTAAACTCTAGATTAAAAGAGGGTGCGCGTAATCAAATAAGGCGGAGCGATGAAAGCGTAGTTCTCCAAAGCAGACGAATTCTCGTTCGATTTCTGAAAATTAATCTAAGAAATTAGTCTTACCGTTCGAATAACCTGTATGAAACAAACATAACGATCACCCACATATTTTCTGCGAGCGCTTTTTTTCTTGCGGCATCACTAACAGTCAAACCACTGTAGCAAAAATTCATTCGGTAAAATGTGGATTAAATTGACATTTCAAGGCCCAAAATAATCGTTTAAGCTATGAAACATGAAAAAGGTGTGAAAAAAGATAAGCTACGAAAAATTATAGAAACCCCTGAAATTTGTACACACATAGTCTCTTGACCGTGCGAAAATTACGAACACCAACTTTGTTACAATTATTCATCTTGAACTCTGAGAGTATAACATGGTGGGAATATTAGCGCTGGGAAATAGTTTATCTCCGTCGCGACGGTTTGTCTCATAGACGGATTTGCCGTCAGCCGAGGCACTGGACGATCTCGACACTGCTATAGAATTCAACCCGACTATACCTTTACAGCACACGCGGCAAAGTGTATTACATGATGGAATTCTACGAGATGCATTCGCGTATCTGGACACTGCCCTAGAAACAACACCTGCCAACGGCTTTGATCGCGGTCGTGTTTACTACACGTTGAGCAGATTGACTGGGCTTTGAGGCAGGATCCTGAAAACTGGGAAACAAGAGTGAGATATACAGATCGTTAAAGAGGTTTGATGAAGCATTGGCTGATTTGGGCAAGGCTCTTGAGATTGAGCCGGACAATCCACTGGCATTAAAGAATAGAGGGCTTTGTAGAAATAAATACGGCCATCATTTGTAACTTTCCCTTCCTTTTTTTTCTTTTTCACAAGTACAAATCTCAAAAGCGTACATAATAACAGAGTTGGCAAATGTAACATAAGGCAATAGATAGTATATTGTCCGGTTTATATGAGTAATCATGATCGAAACAGCGCGCGCTCACTTAAATAAATATACGCGCATCTGATTGGTCAATTGCAATTTTCGATTAAAAATGCGCAATGCGTTATTGATATGATATTCGTTCGCCATTTTTCTCAATAACCTCTCTACAGCGCTGAGGCATTGAATTTACTAAATTAACTATAAGATTATTTGGAATATTTCCCCATTCCTCTCCTAAAAAACGCTCTAATCCGTAAGATCTTTTGGGTGGGGGGGGGGGGGCGGTAACTTGGGGGTACTTATTCACGATACACGGTTAACAAAAAGCATAAAACATCAATATAATGATAATCATTCTATCGAATCATTGAAATAACTCATTATCCCAAGTGAAGCACCATTGACCGTGACACTAATATATTAGAAAGTTTGGATATGAGTAGCTTATCTAGACCATTTTCTTTGTCGTTAGTTTCCAAATTTCCCATTTTTACATAGGTGGGGGTAATTTTGACTAAAAAAAAAAGCAATTGAGAATTTTAATTTAAAAGGTTTGAACTCCCGTGGAGCAAAGCTAAAGAAGAAAAGAATACCCGCGGTATTGACGCAAGCAAGAAAAAACACCGTCAGACTATTCCTTGTACTATTATTAGGGGTTTCCCCGAAGTTCTATTTAATCAACCAACATTATTGAAAGTTATAATGATATACAAATATAAATATACATATTTAGCTAATTTACAATCCGTGCCATAATACATCAATATGTAATAAAATCATCAACTTGGTGAAAAGCTTCATGTGTACGAATTTTCTTTTGCCTAAATTAATATTATACGGTCAGATTAATAAAATAACAGGAACAATCATTGGGTTTTCACTTACTGTTGATATTCTGTCTCCTATCAATGTCTGCGGTCATTGTGGACTCGGGCCCAGTTGTTACGATATTGAACGCAATTGGTAATACGTTTACTATAACGCGGGAAAACATATTAACGCAATAATGTAGGATTATAGTTCAGTTCAATGCGATCAAGTCATACCTGAACTGCCAAAGATTTCATCAGCAAGCGTTTTGAGTTCCCGTGTCCAAGTCATCGGATTGACTTGTTCTGTAAAGACAAAATCAATCCGTTTAACAGACACACTGTCGATTCCTTTTAAATACATGTTACGTCAGCTCGCAAAATAGACTTACCTTGATTTTTGGTCCTTTCTTCAGCCATTTCGAGGAGCCGAACATTAAGACAGCGGTGATATACAGCTTCTCCTATTCAAGAAAATTATTCAGCATTAGTACATATACACTTAGGAAGGCAGAAAACCTCAACTATACTTACGACGTTCATCCAGTTCATTTAGAATCTCATGCTGATCAGCGGATAATGGAGGAATTGGTTGACTCATGCTACGTTCAGGTATACTATATAGACTAGATTCATTATTTTGCGTTGTCAAATTTACTGATCTCTTGTTGGCAAAAGTTTTGGGACAAATCAGCTCCCCATTTGCAATCTTTTCAATCCAATTATCAAATGTCCTTTCTAATTCACGCGATGTAGGTCTTATTTCAGGGTTGTCTGCCCAGCATGCTTGCATAATAAGGGAATAGTAGTCGGGTATGTCAGAGGGAAGGTCGGGACGCATTCCTGTTTGTAAGAGTCATGGTAGTTGATATCAAAAAATCTACAGAGAGAGCAACTAAAACAAAACGACTGTACCTGAACATATATCCATTGCTAGATGTACATCGTAATCTTTTCCTTCGAAGGGTGGCCTGCCTGACCATAGTTCATACATAATCATTCCAACGCTATAAACGTCGGCTGCTCGAGTGTATGGCGCTTTACGTAACACTTCTGGTGCTACATAAGGAAGCACACCATGAACTGGCGTTTCATTTCCAGTCACGGAAGTATTATTCCAGCAAAGACCGAGATCACTTATCATTGTCCAGGTACCAGATCGCAGAATGTTCCCAGTGTGCAAGTCTTTCTTCAAAGTTTGTAGCGAAAGGAAGATAGTATTGATCTGTCAGTTATCATTAGTGCATAAGGACCGCTATTAATAATTATCATAGAACTCGCTATTACATGCAACAGTCCCGCTTTATGAATGGTCACCAAGCCGCTTGCAATGTCTCTGAGAGTGATAATTTTTTTCTGTAGAGTAAAATTATCAAAGTTCTTGGACATATATTGCCGGAGATCGCCATCCTCAGCATATGAGGTGACGACTATAAACTCGTTAGTGGATGGACAGCGTGAGATGCCATAACAATGTACGACGTGCGAAACCAACGTGCTGAATTTGTGGTATGCACCCAACTAATCGACAAGACAGTGATGTTAGCAAAACGACCAGCAATGTGAAACAGACTTTACTTATTACATGCCTCTTTCAGAAATCTTATTGTCTCTTTATCAGAATTTTTAATACGCTTCAATATAATGACGTTCGAATTTGCTTGATCCCAGCCTCGCCCCCATTCATCGTCATCTGCGTCCCATGTCCGAATAGGTCCTCGAGGCCAATATGCTGTAAATCTAATTGAAAATCAAATAATTAGAATAAAGCGAGAGTAGCTGCCGATCAAGAAATACATATAGACATGATTCAGAATATACCTACACTGAGCTGTTACCGCCATTTGCAAGATGCTTCACATTTGTAAACTCTTCATAGTCTATCCATTCCAGGATAGATCTGGCATTGGTTGCCTTAAGTTGAGCTTCTTGAATAAAATCATCGATTTCTTCGGAGCCACTCGTCCAATTTGCAAAATTCTTTTGAAACTGTTCGTTGTTGCAATATTGACACCAATTGTATCCTGTTCTTGTGCTTTTGCATTCATCACATTGACCAAATTGTCCCATTGGTCGTAGCGTAGAAAGTCTGACTGAGTTTCGCCGGGGAAAGTGAACCGATGGGAATGGCTTAGCTGTCACTGGCATGTCGTTAGCGGTAGCGACGTTAGAATTTGGAGAACACTGAGCATCATTTTTTGCTTCGAGTGGATAATTATCATTCAATGATTCTTCTGCTTGCGCGGACAGAGTTGTAGCTGGTTCGCAATTAGTGATAGTGACATCTGAAGATAGGACTTGTGATGGAGAGTGATGGGAATCATTATGAAACGAAGCTTGGGTTGGAGAAGAGTGATGGGTTGGGATATCAGTTTGATGGTTTACTGATCTGTGGCCTGGCCTTAATCGATTGAAGAAAGAGGTGATACCCGACACTGTATCTATTTTATCTACTGTATCTATTGTGTAAGACTCCCTCAACTCCAGTCCGGGTATAGGTGCATCCATTAGTTCACCAGGGTCAGAAGCAGTAGTAGAAGATCTTGTTAGAAATTCCACGCAGAACGAGGGGGACAGAACTCGTCGAGTCGACATTCTGTACAAGAGAAAGATTACCTCAATAAAGTTCAGCAATATCTGCGGTTGTTATTGTATCACTGCCTTCTTCCATTGTTGCATCCCCATTATCTTGTGCCAAATCCGGTTATATTGTAAGGTCAAGGAAGTTGACAACATGGTCACGAAAAAGACATAGAATTTACTATTGAAGAACGGTAAAAACTTTACCTTTGAAACCCCCACTATCCCTATTTATTGTGTACGTAATAATGATTTTGTATAGTTTAATTTGAATTAGCAATATGAAATAAAGTTTGGGTGGGTATGTTGCAACCTACACATATAATCCGTGTCACAGACCTGTATATCAAGACTAAAAATTGCGTAACAATTAACGTAATTAGAATTACTATTTGTATATGTGAAAAAATCATCCTTTCCGCTATGTGCATTTATCAACCCTGTCGGTTGGGGACATGAGTAAAATCTATTGTGTAGCTCAAAGTTTATTTGACATTCGTTATGCACCATTTTTTGGCAAACCTTATTACACTCGTGAAACGATGGGCACGTTCTTAATTCTGCCGTAACACGTTACGTGTGGCGCAACTGCATTCGGTGCCACTAATATTGATGACATAAACATATTTTAAAAAATACTATTTAACAGTCCGCGAGCTTTTATTGGTGAAAAGGAGTTAACACTTAAAAGCGAACTATTCGATATGATGAATTCTAACGAAAATTGAACTGTTTAAAGTATAGTTTATATACTCTCAAATACACGACTGATAAGTGGTTAATATTGTTAGGAGCCACTAATTTTTATATAGTTAAAAACATTGTTATTCGCTTAAACGGAAACGCGCTTTAGAGAAATACAAGCTGCCAAACTTATACGCTTCCTCCCACCGGAAGAGGAAATAGTCGATCCACTTAAGGACAAATAATCGTTCAGGATTGGAGTTTGCAAAGTAGGGAGTAGTAAATATATCACCAACTATCGATTCGTATTTAACTAGAAAGCCGTTAAAAAATAACTAAATCTCTAGGTCAGCGAGAGACAGTCATAACTGAACCTGACTCGACAATATTATAAAAATGCTTTGTGACCAAACTGCTAGTGTGTCGTTGGCGTTGGTAGTCAACTCAATGCTACACTACTAATTTAGACGAAGAACTACTTCAGAGTGTCCTAAGATCTTGGAAAGGAGCCGTCCTCCAACTGTTGCGTCAGCAATCACGGAAAACAAACGGCGCCGATGGGTTTAGTCAGTAGATATGGGACTTTCATTCATCCTAGTTGAACTTCTGTTGGAATTCTAGGTAATTTTGATATTTGATATCGGAATCATCAACAGACAGATTATAGTCTCTTCGAAAATATGCTCGAGGGTGTTAAAGGTGAAATTTCTGGTGAAGGAATGAAAGACATAGTTTACGCAAGATGAGTAGTCATCATGGAGCATCTTCAAGTAGCAACATTGGCGGCAACACGTTTTATTTCCGTACCTTTATTGTCTCCTGGGTCTATCAATCCTGCTTCAATGATCAAGTGGTATTATTGAGTGGCAGCAATACATTTATCGAATATATCATTGATACAAGCCAAGAAAATATTTGGAAATTTAGATCGGAGCTTTACAGGCCTTCGCGTGGCTCCTGTCGCCAGAGAATGCAGTAGTGGTTGCTGTTATCGTGAAACATGACCACGAAAGGGATAGCAAGTTTCTTTTCTTTGACTAATTTCATCAGCACGGCGAATAGGTAATGTGGATCATTATGTTTGTTTCAGTTTGTTGATACAAGTTATCGAACGGTAAAACTAATTTTCTGGTTTTCAGAAATCGAACGGGAATTCGTCTGCTCCGGAAAAGTACGCCTCGTCGCTCCGCTCAATATGCCTTATTTGATTACACGCACGAAGCTCTTTTAATCTGGTGTTTAGAATATCAACACACACAAATAACCAACGCTCACACTGAGGATTACATTTATGACCTTGGCAAATATTGTATGCTAGTAAAGCTGGTTCTGGACATACTATGATAAAAATTTCTCGCAGAAGTACCGAGAATGAATTTGGAGAATGAATGAATTGCTTCAGACATCGGGACACTTATAAATGGACTGTGATATAGAGCAATTATCATGTTCATACGTTATGGTAATTATTATGTCGAGCTTATATGAATCCGTTTTGTCATTTGCTTTTTTATTAATTATCTTATCCCTTCCCTAGATTAAAAAGCTTGAGAATTAGCTTTATAAAGACATAATACTCCTATTTTTCGGTGATTAAAGTGTGGGCGTTGGTCCCGGTCACACATACCCAAAACTACGTCAAGCATCGAAATGTCTAGTTCTGTCTCCTAATTTCACTATCACTCCGGTCACCTCTACCAGAAGAACTGTTGGATAAGAATTGCTCACGTTTTCTCCATCTCCGAATGTCACTGCCGCTAATAGCAAGTCAGCCATAACCCAATTACCTCAATCAGCTGAAGCAGAATTGCTGTATAAGAATCACCTGCAAGAAACAAAAACGATGTTCACTACAAGTCCCATCCCCGAATGTCGCCTAAGCGAGCCAGTCAATGGGACAATTTGGTCAATGTGAGGAATGCAAAGTTCAAGATCAGGATACGGTTGGAGAAGTGGAAATCAATGATCGCTCAAGTATCGAGAGTATGGGGTGTGCTCGACGTCGCGATTTGGTTCATGCTCCCGAATGCTTAACAAGACGCTCGGCCTATTTGGGCAACCAATGGGTGATTTGACTATGCCGTTACTTGGCTATGGAAGATATCGACTTTATTCCGATGAAAGGGCGGATGGAAATGATTGTAGCTTGGCAGCGAGCAGATTCTGATATACCACTTTGGTCCGCGACATAGAATATATTACTGAAAAATGCCTTGACCATAGAGCAATGAATGTATCAAGGATGTTATTTTTATTGTAGCGAGCCAGTATTTATTTGCTCAGACTTTTGGCAAGACGTTAGTAATGGACAAGATCAAATGTTTATAATGCCGTTATTCAATGTCCGAACAATTTTGCCGAATTGAGTGCTGAAATTGACGCATTTTATTCAGGAGCGATTAGCATCAACTCAGATGACTGATACCATGTAAAGAGCCATCCATATACTCTTCAAATGGTTGCAGTAAACGTGCACGAATGTCTTTCGGAATTCTTTTAATTCGACGTTACATTGCGTATCGTATTTAATTGAAAAAAGAATAAACCAACTCGTAAACCATAAACTAACCAGCGAATTTAAAACGGACTTTGAGTCTTTAAATTATAAGAAAAGACAATGTTATCGTGTAAATTATTTAATATCAACGCGTAAACCCAATTACTTGTGCTATCATCATTCAAAATCATAACTGTTTCTCGGTTTGGCAAATTTCCAGTAAGTAGAGTATTTACTCTTCTTTTCGAGATGCGATAAAGGTTTACCTTGTTATGATAAATGGTCGAACAAACGTTACTGGCAAGATCGTTAAGACTACGTCTAAGTATCCAAGCATTCGGACTATGTTGGTCTTATTACACATATCCTTGCGACTTTACACTAAAAATGTCCGCCGGATACTGTCGAAATGGAAGTGAGAGAGATCTCTGTCTTACTATATCTAGCAAATCGACGTAGCTTAAGCTAAATTTGAATGACAGCCATAGCAACATCAATGTGTTAAACAAATAAACCAACAATGTTGACACCCGTGGATTGTGAACAAACAACCAATTGCCCGAAGGTAAAGTGATCTGACATTTTTTATACAGTCGTAAACTTTGTAACGTATGCGAACGTGACTTATAAACTTTATGATGTATGCGCAATATTAATATATTTATGTGACACATTTACGATAGAGTTACGACTTTATTCCAAGCTATACGTCCCCGTTTAACTATTATTACTACGAATCCTCACTCAATTGCACCAAAGATTTGCTTTGACATTATGTCTCGCATTCTGAATATACACTCATTTGCTGGTTATGAAGAAATTGATATTTTTCTAATTTAAATGGTTTACCATCGTCCACATTTTTACCTGACGTTTTTCAACCATCTGCGCGTACGAATATCCACAAAATAATATTTCTAAGCTCTGTCGCTTTGACTTAATTTGCACATCTCCCAAATAATAATTGCTTATTAATACCATCCCTGCATGGAAACCTTCTCGTCGTCTTCAGCTTCTTCAAATATTCGAAGACCACTACAATCAATTCCCTTGCCTTGCATCCATTGCGTATATTGTGACCAACTTCTATATCCAGAAAAGGCTATCCGGGTTGCACAGGAATATCTGTCAATTATATCCATCGATTTCAATACGGTGTGCAAAAAAACTGCCGACTTGTCATTGCTATCGACAAGACTGCAAATTCCACGTCTTGCAGAAATTCTTCAAGCAATTAATAACGTGCCTTATGGAAAAAAATTATTTGTCACCTATCTTTTACATTCTAGTCTGGAATGCCAATGCATATACAGGATACTGTTCTATTATGGGTACAATAGACCTTTCGAAAATCTTAGAACTCTAACACTTTATTCAGGAATGCTTGGAGCATTTCCTGAAAACTTGGATAATTCATCTAATGACAATAATTGGTATCATCATTCTTTACAAGCTGCGGTAAGTTGGCTCCGACAACACAATCCATATCCCCATAATTACTTTGCTCTTGCCAACCAATTATTACAAATGCACAGAATGTCTGCATCGCCTACTGCCTTTCCTATATCGCAAGATAACTCAGTAACATTATTTCAACATAATGATGTAATTGTTCCGAATCTGACTTTGCAGGAAAAGTGCATAATGAAGACTCATTGTATTCACAATTAACAGCCGGTTTCCTTTATTCCGCTGATGACAACAATCTTCCCATATCAATTAGCGATCCAAATCTTGCCATTGAAATCAGTATACGATTTTTAGTAGTGAAAGTATGCTGATACAGTTTAAGTATTTCTCCAACTTTTGTTGAGCGAGAGACATTTTGATTTAGGCACAGGAGCAGGGCCAATATTATGTATGAGTTCTTGATGGATGTATCTCTTCAGTTCGCGCAGCCATTTAAACCAACAATGAAGAACCATTTGTCGTTATGCCAAGAATTAGAAAATAAGTAGCAAATTTGTTTTGAATTTATTTCTTTGAAACATGGTAGCTAATTGAAATAAAGATAAATACGATAAAACACATAGTCTTGTATATTACATTACACTTTATTTAAAAAAAATCAATAAGAACCAAGCCGTAAGTCTTGCAAATACCTTTCTTATCGCAAACAATACATATTTGAGTGATTGTAATTGCTAAATCTGCCGAATGTACGACATGACATCTAGCGATGCTCGCTCGCAAACTTGGTTCAAGATAGCAATGCCGGTGCCGATTCGTTTGATACTAATAATAAAAACTATAGTGGGGTGAGTAACTATATCACACAGTCAAGGACCAAAGAAGAACGTTCACAACAGACGTAATTACAAGTATAAGGGCCGGGGTACCTAAAC
>CAJVPJ010000223.1:0-33821 GCA_910592205.1 Paraglomus occultum | reverse complement strand
AAAACCACATCCTTGGCGGTTTATCATAATTAACCTGACCATAACAATCTGCTCCGGAAAATAAATTAGACTATAACGAACAAAGGCATAACCTTACTCACCATTAATTATCAGAAACAAACCTGTATGAACACACATGCGGCATCCTCGACAGATCATAAGTCTGCGCAACGGTTCCTTCTCTCCGCATATAGAACTGGGGAAGAACGAGATTCACTACGTATCTTATTTGCATTTAAAGTAACAAAGTTGGTACATGTCAATATGAAATAATATAATATTTACTACGTACTGCAACTGAAACCAAATCGTTATTGCTTATAACGGGAAAGAGTCTTTTCGAGGCACGATAAAGGCTTTACATTATATAATAGATGGCATTCCATATACTGTCGCCAGACTCTGCCAACTTTTACGAATCTTCTCATCAAGTTCTTCACCATCATTTGGACGTGATCAACATCACAACATTTCTTAGCAAGCTGTCTATACGCGTATGGTCGCAGTCCATTCATAATAATCACGTGCCAAGTCATTATCGAGTAGTCTCGTGCGTCACCGCTGGCAATAAAATACATAATGATACCAAAAGTGTATCACATCTGACGCCTTTGTAAATTTGCGAGTACTAAAACTTCCGGTGCGATAAAAGGTAAATCCCCTTAACTTTGATTCAGACTTTTCTGATCGACACAGACCCAAGCCACATATGCATGGTCTCTAAAAAGTATGTTTCCCTGACCACCTAGTCCCAAGACTTGGTTAATTTTTGTGAATTGTGCCTCTTCAAGATTGCTCTTCATGTCATC
Source organism: Paraglomus occultum (assembly GCA_910592205.1). NCBI lineage: Eukaryota > Fungi > Glomeromycota > Glomeromycetes > Paraglomerales > Paraglomeraceae > Paraglomus > Paraglomus occultum. Next base: position 33,012 of record CAJVPJ010000223.1, on the reverse strand, counting down.
AATATAGCTATTACTATATCAAAATTTAAGTCACATGATTGTTGTTCTGGTTGGGGTAGCCAGCATGGAAATTACAATGCACCAATCCAAAAACATGAATAATTCCCAGATGGAGCGCAATATCTCTTGAAATTAGCAATTTCATCTTCCACGTCAGTCTGTTAATATTGTGATTCAAATAAGACATAAGATCACCATCGATGTATTGCCTCACAATCATGTACTCGCTTGTTTCTGAAATATGTGTGATTCCGTAAACTGTAGAATAAAGAAAAGGACAATCTTTGGAACGCTTGGAAAAAATTCAATTGACGTTTATAACACAATAAATTGTAATCACTAACCAATGATTTCTTACCTCAGCAACAACGCGATTCTGCGCGTAAAGTCAGTTGTTGTCCGTTTCAGGCCTCGCTGTGTAAACTGTTCCATAACCATCAGATCCAATCTCTTCGATGTCATTGAAAATCAGCAAATTGCATAAAATCCACATGAAATGTCACGCAAGCGTCTCATGATAGAACGCCAGTAATGGTCTCGAGTAGACGGTTCCCAATAATCCAAACATTGTCCAGAGTCAACATGTCCGGGTAATCTTCCGTCAACTATCCCAGTAAAAAATATTATTATCAATTCATGCTCAATACGCACTTGACTTATAAAAAAGAAAATTCCTTTACCCGATTATAATCAAAATCGTAACGTTCTGTCCATCGACATCTTTTTTAGTGTGACTGTTATCAAAAACTGTTGGTCGCTGATGGTAATCAGTCCGCCATATGTGTGCATTCATGCCGTAATGATGATGCACTTACTCTTATGACCGTACTCAATCCATTGTCTCTAACCATCAGATGACCTGTACGTATTCTTTCATGATGTCATCAGAAACGCTGGAGGATTTGGTGCTTTACAATCGAAACAGAACTCCTTTATCGTGGGATACATTCTACATGTACATGCCAGGCATGGATCAGACTTTGCGTCAATAAACATTATTTATGCACACTTGCATCGTTTGTAATCCAATAGTAATATTAAGCGTGGTAGATAAATGTAAACTATGTTACCTTGTCATAATACGAACGACAATCCATTCCAAATAGGCTTCGTTTGTTTGCATTTGAATTTTCTTGATAAACCCGTCAAGCTTCTTATTCTTGCTGGTCCATCCGTTGGATAGTTCTTTCTGTCCACAAATGCGCTACATCTAAGTATCCCACGTGCAGTGCAGAATCCATATCGAGAAAACAATGTTGAAAGCGACCAGATAATTATTATCGTAGTCCTTGCTAAATCCCTTTATCATCTTGTTGCGTCTCTCAAGCCATACAGTGTCGCGCTTGGGTGTTGGTATTCACGCTGATGTACATTGTTCGCTCTTTCCGAGATTGATAGCATTATCTTGCGTTTTTTGTGCATAGCGTAATAAATGGTTTTATCGGTATTTGATACTATGCAAACTCTCAGTAAGGAATCCTTTAAGAGTAATATAGCCATCGTCTACAGAGGATTGAATCAAGCTGTCAATTACTTGACATCCTGAAACTTCAACTTCTGCATTTGATGACAACATGGTTTCTGAGGGTTAATTAATTAACAATTGTTTGTAAGACTTTAATTCTTCTTACTGTGCACTACTTGTGAGGCTAGTATCTGAGGAAAATCCAAAATGAAAAATTAGCATTAACTCTGTCATTATGAACGTAAAGACTTTTTGCGATCAAATAAACTTATTATAGACAGAACAATCTATTATTTGAACAACCTCCAGTCTTAACCACTTTTGTACATTAAAAGGCAAGTTTAATCATTACATACTCAGTGCAAGTATATTTATCTGCATTGCAGAATACTTTCCCTCCTATTTATACTGTTCAAAAATCATATTTATTAAATGTCAACTAATACTTATAATTTCCCATCTTTCGCACCATTGCATCGCATGAATGAATGCAAAAGCTAATTTCTGCTTATTGGAAATATGACGTAGGAAGGACGAGAAGTAAATAATCCGATTCGAGTTTATTATGTTACCGTCAATTATGTCAATCACATTAATACTTATATGAAGCGTCCAGCCTATTTCGTAAATGCTGTCCAGCGGTAAGTACGCGACCATCACTCGAATTTACTTCCATTCTACCAACCACTAGTCTACTGGGTATCGGTTCCAGCGAAACATCATCTGCCGCGTGACAAAAGTACGCAACACTATATCGATCCAACAAGAGGTTATCATGACGAAAAACCACGCGATGCTTTGTTGATCGAAACAATCCTCCACTCCAATATTCTAACAGATCGCCTATATTTACAAGCACACATCCCGGTATCACTGGAGCAGATATCCATTGATCGTCACCAGATAATACTTCCAAACCACCAACATCTTTTTGAAAGAGAAGCGTCAACGAGCCGTAGTCGGAATGACTACGGAATAATGACAACGTCAATCAATGCTGTGAAACCTTTGTTCGTTCGTTCGTTGTTCACATCTAATAAGCCCGCATCCGCATAATCGAATATCTCTTACCTGCCAGCACGCATGTCATCATGGTCGATGCTCTTTACAGCGGGATAGTGCAACACTCGCAATATGTCACCCGATTCAAGTTCATATAAATGTCGCTCTGTGAACCAGCCCTTTCCTCCTTCCGTCTCTGGTATTTCTAAAGCGATTGCAAATGCTTCCAATATCTTCAAACATAGGTTATGACATATCTGTTGCATATTGGGGAAAAAAACATATGACTACAAATTCCGCAAGGTTTGATGTAATATAATCATTAATCATATTTTTGCATTACCCTTGAAAACTTTGCCAGAAAATCTTTATGCTGCGCTAAAGTTGCTGGCAATTCTTGTGAACAGTTTCCACCTACGAACTTGCCAAAATTAAACGCTCTTTGGAATATCAAACAAAGATTGAGACAGCAAGGCCGGTACGTGTTATCAAACACATGATATCACTCTCCTTACTCTTTAAAATCGCCAGTGTTTTGTGTTTCCGGGTCCAGAGTTTCCTGATGAAGTGCAGAATAACCAAAGTTATCTCTTTTGATCCTGTGTTCAAGCTTTGTCTCTGTCGGGAGTGAAAAATATTCTTGGGACTGCCGACGGGTAAAAAACGTAAGATCTCTCAACCAATAGATGGACAGAATTACTGAGCGCCCTATTTTCGTTTCTTGCGCATACTTACAACGACAAATATGTTATCGATATCGGATTGATCAATTCCATGATTCCGGAGGTAAAGGAAACCAATCGAGACACTCGCCTCTTTAATCTGTTGTGCGCAAGTCACTTTCTTTGTTTCAAACAGAGAGAAATCAATGATTGGGATATCATGTCGGCTAGTCATTTACGAATTTCTTGTTATATTATTATGCAAGAAATGTTATTGAGATCGACAGTGCACTGTTATGTCGCTAAGCCACCGGCAATAACGCAAGTTACCTGCGCGGGGCACGATATTTATATTAATTAACTATTGGGGATATCTGTGTATTTATTTACATTATGCAACAACACAATGGCAATGTCCGCAGCAATTCATATATATGTAGTATCAAACTCTGTTACCCACCGTCCAAACAAACATGGAATTGATAAAGAAACCGTTATTAATTCTATCCGTGATACTCGTTTCGATTTCATTAAACGTTCCATCAAAAGGCTCGCCGCCTACTCCACCGTTTCCGGAACCTGTTTACAATCTAATATTTTTCGGGAGTCTCGCTGTGTTCATCACTAACTCATATGATCGTCCTTCATCATTTTTTCAATGGATGACACTACTGGCTTCCTTAATCTCATATATCACCGTTCCGCTAGTATATGCACGAGAGTATTCATGTCCTACAAAGTCATTGACTACAACAATGGCCGGTTCCTTTGGTGTCAAGATGCTAATATGGCTAAGAGACTGTCTTGAATCACCTAAAACCGTAACTCCATTCTGGTGGGGTCTGGTGAACTGGCGGACTATCAAACCGTCAGACAAGGATCAACAGCGCAAATTATCGACAAATTCGGTATCTTTGGAGCAGCGATTTATTTCATTTATGACCGTGTGGGCGACCTACGTTCTCTGCGCTCAAATTCTTGAATTCTTTCCACCTGAAGTACCAAATAAGCCCTATGTACTCCGAGTAATCGATTTCATTCGCACGGGAAAACCGTTTATATCTCTGCATGCATTATTGTATTGTTACATTTACGGAGGAGCACTTGCAGTATCCATGTCATTCCTCTACGAATTGATCTTACTACACGCGGCAATACTATTCCGCGTTCTCTGCATGAAACCAAAAACTCCATTACACGCACTTCTCACGCCCTCTCAGCAAGTATCCCTAAAGGAATGGCTAAGTTCTCTCTTGTTCGATGCTAAGCCGCTCTTCAATTATCCGATTCTATCTTCTGGACCAATCGACTTTTGGAAAAACAGATGGCACTCTGTATGTACGGAAAACTTTAGCAACCTAGGTAGCATGTTCGCCAGAAGATTCGAGAAAGGAACACGCATAAGAAAAATGATGGAAGTTGTGGGAACGTTTTTCGTAAGCGCGGTGATACATGAATACTATTCAGTTTCAGTGCACGGGAAGAGCAGAGGAGAACATTTCTCTTTCATCTTGTTTCATGCATTAGTAATTATCGTCTGGGAGAACGTTTGGGGATTGTGGAGGAATTTGGGGGTTGCTGAAAGAAAAGGACGCAATACAGAGAATGAGAAAAAGGAAAGAGAAGAGGGTGCTGCGAAGAAGATGCTGAAACAGATAGCGAAGATATTGGGATGGAATCTGATAGTGCTGTTGAGTGCTCCATGGTTCTTTGAACGTTATATCAGAGATGAATACTATCATTGCATGGCTCATTTTGTGTGTGTGAAGGACACAGTAGCTTCGGCATCTACACATTGAGCATTAATATTAAGAATAATGGTATATCAGAACAGATTACATAGATCGTCGATTTTCCAAAAACATTGACATAATTAATTACTCCCTACATTCGCATTAGCAAAGTATAAAAATACATAAAGTTTGTTTACATTATCGTCATTCGCTAAGAATTCCCGTCTCTTATTTCCATGTTATGCAACTTCTTTAATTCGTCGCTCGGTGGATTAGGAAACTGTAATTCATGAGTCTCGTCGTTCCCTTGTTCATTTCGTTGTAGCTCATTCCCCTGCTCCATCCCCTGCTCCATCCCCCGTTTCTCGTCTTTGCTCGCTTCCTTGTCTGCAATTTTCATTCTCGCAACGTTAGTCAATTCCCTCAATACCTCATTCTCAATCAACAAACTTTTCACGAGTGCAATCGTTTCCGGATCGTTCTGATAGCCAACCGCTTTTCTCAAAATCTCTGCAACGCTAACTATCTTTGCCTGTAATAGCGCATTTTCCTTTTCCAGTTGATCGCGTTTAACACGTTCAGCCAAGATGAGGTTTTCATGTTTCCGTTGTAAATCGAGTTTGTTCTGCTGAATGCGATAAGAATGTAGACGAAATTTGCTCATAAGTTGTTGAAGGGTTGTCTCATATTCTTTGACAGTAGAAGAGAGATATGCATTTTCCGATAGTAAAGATTCATGTTCGAGAGTAAGTCGGGTATTGAGGGCTTTTGAAGGATCGGTATCTGGCGGAAGTTTGGGTACTAAGATAGTATAATTGAGATAATATTGTGAAAAACGGAATTTGGTGCAAAAACGACGATATGGTTGAAAAATCGACATGAACATACGTCTAATGTTCGCACGTATCAAAGGACGTGTATACTGAGCGCAGCGCAGCTGTAATGAGAAATTAAACGCTTTGTCAATTTACAAGGCGACAAATTGTTTGGTTAGCGGGCTCCTTACTTCACCTTTAAATCATTGAGTTCTTCCAAAAGTAAGCTCATATTCTCACGACCTTTTGCGAGCTCAGCACTAAGCTCCTCAACCAGGTGCATCACTTCGTATAATTCATCATCCTCGTCGTATTCTGTTGTGCTTGGTGTCATTTTGGCAAGAGTTAAAAAGGCTCAACCGGGGACCGGTAAATTCAATTATTACTCCCCTGCTTGTATCACTACGTTAGTCAATATCATTGGACGTAAACATCACTCTTGTTTTTTGAATGGGTCACACAATCGAGCATCATCTTTCTGTCATGTCACAGCAACAACAAACCCAGCAACAGTCTCAACAATCTCAACAATTTCCTCGAGATTCTCGTATAATACAGCTAATATGTGATTCATTGGGGGTTAGAGATTATGAACCGAAAGTAGTTCAGCAGTTGCTGGAGTTTGCACATCGTCAGTATTAATCAATTGACATAGTTTTTCGGAATGATCCTTCCATGACACTTTCTGCTTCGTTTTTGTAGGATACACTATAGACGTTTTGCAGGACGCACTTGTTTACGCGGAGCATGCAAGCAGGACTGATATTAACGTGAGTGACGTTAAACTTGCTATAGAAGGACGGGTGAACTACTCGTTTACTGCTCCCCCACGAAGAGATGTAAGCAGACTTTGACAACTTCTTTTTACATGTTGATTGGAAATCGGGACTAACAACGTTTTTAAAAGTTCATATACGAATTGGCAAAGGCGCAGAACGAAGTACCTCTTCCGTCCGTACCAGAACGATATGGCTTGCGTCTTCCTCCTGAAAGACACTGTCTGACGGCAGTAAACTTTCAAATAGTTCCACCAGAAGTCAGTAAAACAATTGAAATTACTATCAATTCAAACTCGCGCTAACTTCAATGCATTTTACTCTCATTTCCCCCACAGTCCAAAACTGTTGTAAGACCTCAGCCAGCTGTCCCGATTGCTCCGCCGCCACCTCCATCACAAGATGGAGAAAGTGGAATTCCTCTTGGAATAAACGATGCTGATAAAGACACTGAAATGACAGATGCTGTAAACACGCCCATGAGTTCTGCTGCTAGTCCACAAAAGGCCCCTGTGCGGGCAGAAGATGATGACTATGACTATGATTTTTAATCAATTAATAAACAACTATGCGTTCTGTTCGAAAACAATTTGAAACTTGCATATAAATGAAGCAACGAGTATGAAAAGAGCTTTATTTGTAATAACAATAGAAAAAACAATACATTATTATTTCACACTATTATTGTTAGCATTAAACAATGGTTCATTTAACAGCCTTCTTCGAGCGATTAACGGGAGCTTTATGTTCAAGCAACATGTCGCTCTGCGGAGGAAGCCCAATGCAGGCTCGGAAGAGATTTTCCATGGCTGCGCGCTGCTTGCTAAACGCATTAACGACAGGAGTACCCGGCGGTACGAGAGGTGCCTTGAGCATGAAGCTGAGAATCGAGAGTACCGAATGGAACGGTGCAAATTCCGTCATCTCTTCGGTGCGATATTGAATGCGAGACGTGAGTTCGGTAAGTATAGCGAGGTCAAGAATAAGAGGAGATGCAAGAAGAGAATCTTCGCAAGTGTTGTAGAGAGAAACGGTCTGTAAAATAAAACGGAATCGTATGTGTTAATTAGTAAAACGACAAACGATTGACCATCTTTCGTGCAGAAAAATACAAATGAGCCTAAATTGAATGAAATGTTTACTTACATTCCTTCCACCCATGAAGATCTCCGATACATACTCATCGAGAGCTCGCTTAGAATCACCGACGGCAGGAACATACTTGATTACGACAACTGTTTGGCAGATCAAAGTAGAATACGGAAAAAGGTTAAACACGAATTCATAGTGCATACTTTTTGATCTCTATTTCGTACTCACCATGATCAGGATGTTCTCCCGGTTTATACAAGATCTTGTTAGAATTGACCATGTCATCGACAACATTACTCTTTGAAATTTCCTTGGACCTAAACTGCTGAGGAGCCGACAAGTTTTTGCCATCGTTATTTCCCAAATGGTTGTAACTCGTAATTCCGATAGGCTTAATGCCAGAATTAACCAAGAACTCGACCAAGACGGACTTGACTTTGGTTTGTCCCGACTTGAAGTCATCACCGCCAATGTATACGCGGTGTCTTTCGGCTAGTTCGATACAGCCCGGTACGAAAGTATTTTGAGGAGATCCATTGATGAACGGCACGTTTTCGAGGATACAGGCGATAGCAAAGATTGTAGAGGGAGCAATCTCTGGATGAGATTCTTCGACAGCTTTGAGCAGATTATCGGCAGTAGTATTTACGCCTGGTATGATCTCAGCATATCTCTCGGTATTTGCAGTCCAGACCACAATGACTTTATCCAGTTGATTAGCTAATTTAAACTGACGAATGTCATTTCTGATGTGCTCGACGTGGGCTTTCTTGTCGTCACCGGGGATCAAGTTATCAGCACGATCGCTCTGATTGGCGGCAATAAAATCAGGATAGTAAATTGATGGCAATGGTTTCATTTTCTCCAACTCGGGGGCGACCTGTCGTTGAAGGTCGTAATCGAGAACGCATGCTCTTTGCATCGACTTGGCTAAATCCAGGGAACTGATGTCCCAACCACCGAGAACAAGATCATTAGGGTGGACCATGGGCAAGATGTTGCTGAACGGGATATAGACATCTTTACCCTTCTCATCGATGCCGAGTTTGAGAGTAGAAGCTTGGACGACGGAACCAAAATAGTTAGGTGTCTTCACACCATCTTTGGTTCGCCAAGTGATGTTGTGCCGGTTCGCGACAATACTGGCGGTTAGGGTGGAACCATTGTTCCCTCCCCATCCGACCATCATTAAACTAATTGGAATAACGAAATGATTGAGAAAATCAGTTTGAAATGCCAATTATTTGATAGCGATGCATACATGAATTTCAATGTGCTCTACTACTTACCCAACCCTGGGCACTTTCAATTCTGTCTTGAAAGTATACTTTGTGTTGGTAGGCGTTACGTTGATGCTTCCGCCTTCGTTCGATGTTACAATCGCATTGCTATAAACATAGTCAGCGATGATGTGATCATCGGTATAACGGACATTCGGGGCATTCACCCTGAATGCAGATGGTGTTGGACTCCCGATAGGAGTGGAATCGGATGCGTGTGGAGGCATAAGGAAGGTGGATTAATAACTGTACTCGATCTTGAACCTTGAGCTGCAAACAGAGCGTCGCCCCGAGTAGGGGTTATGAATCGAGGGAAGTAAATTACTGAACGTTTTGGCGAAATATGTGTTTACGAACGAGAATGTGTAGAGATTAACCTATTAAGTTTGTTTTACAAGATAAGACGTTCTTGACCTTTTCACTCTGGGGAAAAGAGATTGTAGTTGGGGGTGCGTACGCCGGAAACTTTTTTTTATATCAATAACGGTTGTGCAACTCGTAACAATGCAAATAATAGTTCTAGAATAGATTTAGATGACTATAATTAGATGGTAAGACCGAACTATTATTAGAATAGGATCGACTGAAATTACTGGGACGTGGATGAATATATTTAGAAAGCGTGGATGCTCAACCTACTAAATTGTTTACAAGACGCTCGATGTTTGCTCTCTGGGTGGTGGGGGAGAAGTCGTATGCGTGGGAGGGTATGCGTAAATTGCGCTGTTATGTAATTACAACTTGGGTTGCTGTGTCTTGTGTACAAGTCTGCGGTCGCACCCATGGGGACGAAAGCTTTTTATAAGTTCGACGCCACTTAAGGGTGATCCAGATCCTGAGATAGATGGTCTTTATTACGTTCGAATGCGGAAATCTATATATCATCATAGTTTGCGATCGGATTGTTTGTGGCAGGGTAAACTTTGATTGTGATCATCAGACTATCAAATTACTTCATATAGCATGCTCATCGAGTAAAGTTAAAATGTATTTAGCCATTATAATAACCGTTATATACAACATATACATGTGACTTGCCTATATTTTCAACAATAACTACTATTATATATGTATATTAATATATAGTATTTATAGACTGCAGAATCTTCGGATGAAAAAAATTTTTTTCACAAAGGAATAGTTGCCTTCTTTAGTTGTACTGTTCTGTCACATGGGGGTTACAAAAAAATCCTAATAATAGCTGATTGGTCTATATGTTCTCATGAATTCCTTGTGCACTGCACACAGGTAGTAGCTTAGCATGTTAGATGACAGGAACAATACTTAATAAAAGCCAGATTATTTTTACATGGTCAATGCAGTCGTTTGGATTAACAATACTGATAAGGAATAAAATAGTTGTATGATTGTGCAAAACCATGTGAATGTGACTGTGGTTATCAAATCCATCTTTCTTATCTCTTTATCTAATCTGCTCATTTATCTTTTTTTAACTCTTTCCAAATCCTTGCCAAATCAACTCTTCTTATCAAATCGATATGCCGATAAACTACAGATCAAAAAGGAAAAATAATAAGGAGAGATGAAAATGTATGACCATCATGCTTGTGTACAATAAAATGACTGCAGTTCAGAATGGGAAATGAATGCATGGCATCGGGCGTAAAATATTAACAGTTAGTATATGTATGAATTTCCAAGTCGTCAGAATACGTCAGATGTTTTCCGAGACTGTTATGGTTAATTCAAGTAACGCTATCTACAAGTTACGTGTTAGGAAAAGTAACAGCACAGTAGTTTATTGACACTTCGATTGGGTGGTGATTTGAATTTTCTTAAAGTCATGATTGTGCAACCTGTTATAAACTTCTGTACTACATTGGCTTATCACAAAAATCAAGACGATTAGATTACATTCACTTCCTTGCTTCTGAAGCACCTGTATTCAAAATGGAATACGCAATAGCCTTATCGGCCACTGGGTTCATGTTATACCTGTTTATCAACGATATCAGTATTCACTGGGCAAACATCAAGGTCCCGAGTGATGCATGTACACATATAAGTGTTGTCTCAATCGCAAACCTGTAACATGCAACTAACCATGAAATCACACGCGATTTTCAGAGCTCGGCGGTATTCGGTACAGAACAATGGACTCGTAGTTACATCTATCCGAATCACTATAGACTACGAACGCTTACAGGTGTTATAGAGGTTGGTTATCGTATTGTACAAGACGTTATCGAAGCGTTATCTTTTTCTCACCCGGGTAACTCCTAAATATAGGCACCTACACCAGTTACCCCTTCATTTTTAATCTCATGCACGACGATGATACTGATATCTATGACAATCATTGTTCCTGTGTTCGGTTTTTCGCTGTTGAACATCATCTTCTAAGCCACTCGGGCTACTAAAAGAACAGATTGCTAAGCATTGCATATGCAAGAGATAAATAAAAAAGGGAATACTTTTCGGCACATAGTTTCTCCTGATATTTAATTGAATGTATCACAAGCGGACCGTTATCAAAGAAAGAAGAAAGGTTATCACAATGATGAGTTTGTGATTACACTAACGGGTTCCGAAAAGGGTTCTGGATGTTGCGAGAACACAGAATAGCGTAAGCGTATGAGAGAATAACAAACTCCTTCATAGATTAATGAAATAAGTTATATGCATATGATTTGTATGTTGTACCGAAATCATTATAATAGAATATCATAAAGGTCTCGATTTTTGGAAAGAATTCGGAATACACACCACATACAGTATGTATACTCTTAGTTGTAAATAACCATTGTATAATACTGTTTATAAACGTTTCGGTTACAAGACGTCTTTAATTATGCTACTGAAGGCAAAACGCGCATTTCTGAGTATCAGACAATGATATATAGATCGTGCCATAACTGAGTAACAATCCGCCACCACCACCATCATTACTACTGCTATTAGATAGCCAAGACTATTAATAAACTTGTTGCCGTAGTTATCTCGTAATTATGACGACAAGTTGAAGCTCACTGACAACAAGGCAATTACAGGAACAATACAATCATGCCCAAAATTCTTCCATTATTGTCCTCAATTTTAAGTCGCAGGGAATTTGATCACTTACTTGTTAGTACGTACTTTGTAATTGATTTAATTCTATACTAACATATTATTTAGTGCAGACCACAATTCTGCTGTCATCTTTTTGCGTTCAGAATAAAAGTTCCCATTTAATAGTGAGCTTTAAAATAGTATGGTTCATACTCATGACTTTTGAAAAATATGCTTAAAAGGGTGTACACTCGCTGTGTCCAAGTCTTGGTTCCAAACGTACATACTCAGCCCCAACTGAGGTGCAAGCAGCACTTTTCCCCAAAGCATCTGTAATAATGGATATTAATATTATCCATGTAATGCCTTCCAGCCCATTAAGCTTACCCTTCCTGAATAGTACCATCTTCTAGGTCTTTTCTCCATTTACGGTTTAGCCCACTTCTCAAGTCCATTCGCTTTCTTCACGTCCTCATGCTTTCTATTTCTCGGTAATGGCCCATATCTATTATGGTAAGATATTTTACACGATATGATATCGACGTATTGATTGCAGTATTGTCGATGGCTAATCGTTTACACGTACATGTTAATATCACGTTAGCGTTTGCCTAATAAAAACATCCGCAGCATATGATAAACAACCAAGATTTATTAAAACTGCTTCAAATCAACCACAACGCATAAGTAATACATGTTTAAGCAATAAAGCAACTTTCACCAAGAACACTACAAAACGCCTACATTTACATGTGAATTTTTTTAATGGCTTTTGTTCTCGGCCTGTTGCTACACAGCGTCGCTCTTTATAGTAGACCTCTTTTACAGTGAATACTAATTAAAATCGCGATATAGTGGATAGAGGTTCAAAACCATCTATAATAAATTCTATCCGATATAGTGTATTTACTAATTAATTTTCAAAAACTCTCGATATAGTGAATTTTTGAAAATTTTTTGTTAATAGGTTTTTTTGATACACTATAAAGAGCGTCACTGTGTACATGGTATACTTTGTAATAGTCCGCTTAATAACGCGGAAACTTCAATAATTCAAACGACGAGATTATAACCCATAACAAAATCGTCGGCGAACAAACTTTCCGAAAAATTGCGGACGGCTTAGTAATGAAAAGAGTTAAAATTTTTATTTAACAAAACAGCGTTTGAAATTTCTAAATTGCTTGACGATAAGAAATTTTTATCTTCGAAGAACAACACCACAGAAAAAAAACCATTGAGGCAATTCATATTTAAAAAAGAAGTAATATATAAATCACCTCAGATGAGGAAAATAAAAATAAAAAAATAAACGCTAGTAATAATATCGTTGACCAGGTTATTTGTATAATAATAATAATTGTATTATCAGGGTAATAAAAATTAATTAATAAAAACAACGTTTACGTGTAATTATTGCAATCAAAATGCTGTCCCAACCTGAGTTTGAAGGAAAAAAGTGAAATACATTGCTATTATTAAATAAAGAAACTGTATATATATAAATGCCATTTCACCGTTTTGCTTCAGTTTTCCCAAACTCATAAGATGGCAAGTATCGCATCCGACCATGATTTTGAAATACAACGCAAATCTTAGCTCGCTTAACTAAACACTGTACATTTATTAATTCGGGTAAAACCTATGACATTCATTCATGAATAAGAAGCTCAATATAAAAAGTTTACTTAGAAAATGAAAAATTTCTCACGTAGCGATTTACAAAAAGTGTTTGCGTTATTTGGGTAATCTTTTTCGGAGACAGTATGATGACACAACGCCAAATGGCAAGCGTTGTCGTTCCACAACGGGAATAGCATCTCTGAATGGCGTAAATAAGCTGTACATACACTAAAGCACATCAATATATATATATACACAAACAAACACTGAAGTCAAATTTCGAATGAAATGTCATACTTCAAGCATGAATCGAACATTGAATTAAACGTCTACAGCCTTTCCCAATTTAGCGATGGATGACGTTATACTGAGAGCATAGATTAAACGTTAAATCAAATATTGAAAGCAGAATAAAAGTTCCTGAATTAAACAGATTTGTGTCAACGTTCCAACATTAAACTATTGCCAAATACTACAAATTTGCTGGTTATTACACCCATTATGCGTGTTTTCTAATACTATCCATTATTTCTATGAAATATATGAATTGTTGAAGTTAATTCCAACAAACAACATAATAATAAACCCAGCTTTCCCGCCTTATTTTGCTAAAAATGTACTGCAGACAAAAAATAAACTCTACAAACCCAAACTACTCGCTTTCCAACTCTAAACTTCCATTTTTCTTCCAATGTTGATGGTTCGGATTTCGAAGACGACGGCAAAAATCTATTCAAGAAATTAAATGAAACGAGGTGTACCAAATAACCGATAAACTTGCACCTTTAAAAGACAATTGATATTATGTTTAATACAAATATTTTGGTGGCGGGGGCCGGCAATTGCGAAGTGGAACTGTTAGTTCCCATGTGCGCCGTTCCATCACTACAAACCCTGCAAGTCAGTGGCAGTAACCGACTAAACCTTGACAACTGCTTGTCTGTTACTGAGAAACGTAAAATGCCTTCAGCCAAGTAAAAAGAATACTCCTCGATATTTACAAAAGTCACTGAACACAATGGTGACGTTTATTTCTATGGTTTGCTACTCACGCAATTTAGCGCGACTCTTGTAGACGCCTATCCAAATTATTATTCAATTTCGAGTCCTACGTGTACGTTGATTTCTTTTTAGCGAGATTAGACTAAAGCCTGTGGGCCAGGGAAATATTAATATTGCTTCACTAAATCTTACGCAATAAAATTCTGATTGAAATCTATTGAAAGCTGAGGGCAAAAGTCACAATACCGCCGACAGGATTATTTACAAATGAAAGAACAAGAATCAATTGATCACGTTTTTATTAGAATATAAAGGACTATCCACAATCTGACGATGTTCTGCCATTACTTAAATTACTCTTTTTTAATTATTTAGCGTTTTACCGGTCGTTAGCTCATTTTGGATATAGGCGGGATTATTTTTGTATAATTCAACAATGTGGATGTTCACTTAGTATTAGTGAAAATTCTGCCATTCGGTTCTGTGTAACTTGAATTTGAATTTGAGCTGAAAATCGCGAAACGTCATGTTTAATACAAAACGATATCTATAACCAGGATTCTTCGGACATTTCATAACAACGATTGCATTACTGTATTTGAATTCTAGTAGATAAATGTCATTTACCTATTTTAAAACCGATTAAACAATAATCGTTTACAATATTAATTATAGACAAGTCCAGAGATCATAATACTTGTTAAATAGTCATCAAGTTGGTATTCATTCAATTGTAGGAGTATGAGAAATTTCTTTTCATCAGACATTTTCAAGTCTTGTTGAATTGCTTGCAAAACTGTAGGCAAGTCTGTGATCAGATTCCCTGCCAACTTCTGAAAGGATATTATAGATAAAGGCTTGTAGTTTTTGGTAAACCAATACGTTGAGAACGAAATATTAACTGAATTAATATTAATAAACTATTAGAAGTACACCTTATTTTTATGAAAGAGATGTCAGTAAACTCACCATAGTACATAGAAAGAAGCAGCTACAAGAACAGTGAATTAAGATGGTGACAAAAGAAGAAAATATTAGCCAGCATAGTAATAGTAGAAAGTTTTGGTAAGCATAAAGTAAGTTTCATTGTTTCATGCTATATCTACTAATGTGACTCTATTTTAAGTTCTTTTTCTCTTTTTTTTTTCCTATCCTATCTATATCAAGCAAATATACTACTAAAACACTAATGCTAAACGGCATCGATGTATGATAACAATGAAAGTGCCACAAGCTCCAACAACATGGAGTACAAAGTCGACTGCAGCAAAGCATAGTAGATGAAGTAGTAGTATTATTAGTATTAGCCAATGTAGCAACAGTATATATAAGTTGCTCGAATTGATGGACGAAAATAGATATGACTCTACGTTCCTCAGCATACCTTCAACTATTTCTTGCTCCATTGCAACCTTAACGTGTCGTAGCATTCAGCTCGCTTACCATGTACTTGGAGATATGCTGATATGCTGCTTTTCCAATCGTAATCGTTGCATTACATATTTATCCATACAAGCCCTATAGTCCATTGGTTCCATGTGGTCAAGTTTATTTTTGCTAACCAATTATATAACGTAACGGGTAACAGAAGGTTAAATCGTATTGGAACCTTGATGTCATATGATCAGATCGTTTGTCGATGTTAAATAATATATGTGCACCTTTATTACCACTATTAGCAACATAGCCCTCCCCCACGAAGAATTTATTACATAATAAAAATCTTTTATAAAAAGCCATCGTTACTGCAATTACTGTTAGATTTATTTGATGGTTGTCGATCATTTTTCATATGATCGAAGGGGGGTGCTTGTGCTTATACACGGTAATATATCTATATATGGTACCTTGGATCGCTAATTGTAATATTACGTAATTCGCGCGCGCATATACATATTTTCTTTTCACATGACAAAGTCTTCGCTTTCATATGAAACCGCTCAAATTCGTGATTAAGTGCACTTTTCGTGATTCACCTACACTATGGCGCATAACGATTACAGCAAATCCACGTCGAAAAATGTTTTATCCATTATCGGTTTGATTTTTGTCATGAATAGAACAGAAAAGAACGAAGAGTGAAGATTACTAATTACTTATACTACAAAGGTTACAACTACAGTGAGCATTTCCAATAACTGTCCCTATCATAATTAAGAAAAGAAAAAGGTTTCAAGAACAATTGATAAAGTATAAAACCGCCAATAAAATTAGTATAGTGATTCCACTAAATTACAGTAACCAATCCCACGTAACTGCCATCCAATCTACACAAAGTGTGTCATTTTTTATATTTGTACCGGAACAAGCTGTGATAAACGTATGGATCGGGGTCCTGAACTATTGTCGAATCAGTATCTTGTTGCGTATGACAGTTCGCCTCGTCTTCGGTATATTCATTATTTTCTCGCGTCTCTTGATCACTCTTTATCCGTGTCATTTTATATGTATCGAAAGTGTCGCTGGCCTCAGGAATATCTGCGCCCGAGATAATATCATTATTATTCGTATCTTCGTCAGTCATCCTTGACGTGTCGCCATCAGTCATTTTTGGCATGTCGCCGTCAGTCATTCTTGACATGTCGCCATCAGTCAGTCTTGACGTGTCGCCATCAGTCAGTCTTGACGTGTCGCCATCAGTCAGTCTTGACGTGTCGCCGTTATCAAAGCGAGCAATAGAATTCGAATCAATGCTTTCCAATAATTTCTTCTCCCAAAAGTGTCTGCCAGTCCAAAGTGATGATACAACTGTTTCCTTTTTGGTTTTTGTTGTAGAGCGGGAGGCTTGCTTTTGTGACCGTTTACGAATCAAGTCGGGATAGTTTTGACAAAGACGATTATGACAAACTTGAAGTATTGTTGTAAAGTATATCTAGAAAATTTACAAGAACGTAAAGAATTAATACAGTGCCCGCACACTCTGGCGCTTCGGTATAACTTATAATAATTGCGTTTTTAACAAACTTACATTACAAATGGTGGTGATAGATATTCCAATCGCAAGCCGTAATATGGATCTGGTTGCAGATTGCTTACACTTGTCTTCCGTTGTAATGTTGTTCGCACAATAATTAATGAAGCTATTTCGTTTAGTAATAATGGCGATTAATGCACCAGCGGACACGGCGCTCCAGACGAATACCATGTAGAACCATGATAAATACGTGTATATGCGGATTCTATCTGGAGATTTCTGGAAAACGTGAAGGAAAAAAAAGAAACGAATGTTTGAGTAGATGGTTTGAAGAATTTATTTTCATAACTATAACTTACTTGAAAGAATAACACTGAAAGACCGTAGCCTGCTAATATTGTTATTATCAAGGATAGAAATGCTAGCACTATTAATAGATTACGAACGTGTCCAAAAACTGTAATATGTCAAGGGTAGGCAAGTTGTGAATGCGAATTAGACATTTGAATAATCAATTCAACGCTTTTTTTTAACTCTAGTGTCTTGTGATTAACGCCATACTAGTAAGCATACTCACTGTTGTCTACTTTATCCGCAGAATAAATATCAAAAAACACTGCCGTTAATGCCACACCAGTTGCCTGAATATCAAACTCAGTAAGTATACTTTTGAAACGCATCATTTTCGATCAGAACGATCCTTCTTCTCTACTCACCATCCATATTATCGTAACAATGAGAGCTCCGCTCTTAACGGGAAGACAAAAGCAGAAATGAGAGTAATATTTTTTTGTAAAACAACTTGACGTGTCTGCCATTTGAATTGTATTTAATTGTCTAGAAATCAAAGACGTTCAAATTAATCAACGAATTAAAGGTGTGTGGGTGTAGTCGGATTAAAAGATGATAATGTTCTCTCTCTTTCTGTATGTCTTTTCGATGTGGCGTATTTTGTGTGTGTATGTGTGTGTTCGTTGTTCTTAAAACGAAAAAGTTATAAGGAAAGACAGAGACACTCGAGCGTTGCAAATAATGATATTGTTTCCTATAGATAAATATTATTTGAGTATTTGTTTATTTTGTTTTAATTCCATGCATTCTTACCGGAAATGCTTAAAGGAAACATCAAAATTATGCAAGCACGAGTATCAGTCTATGATAAAAGCTCCCAACAGGTGAAGCGTACGTCTACTCCGTGAATTGCTTTTGCGCCCATGTAATTTTGTATGTTACGTGTATATATACCATTTAATATCGGGAATTATCCGAGACTTAAAGGAATTTATATCACAGGGGTTAGGACAGTTGGCCAAAATTACCATATAAAGGCCGTTCCGCAAAGGGTTGCCCGAACATGTCTGAAAATCACTTGTTTATCCGAAAATTCGGGCGTTTGACTATAAATGTTATCGAGGGAAAAAAGAGCCTGGGAAATAAACACAAACGATACTTTTCGTGGCATGAATGTATTAGGCCGACATCGCTAGAAGGACAAGTTGTCTACTCATAGAGGCGAATCCTCCTTTTTTCGTTGCAAATGCTGACCAGTTCACCAGCATAAACCGCTGTTGTACATACAGTATTTGAATTAGTTTCTTTTTGAACTGATGATCCCATAAAATTTTCCCGATCAAATTTATCCGAAATGCGGATAGGCAATGAAAATTTCTTATTTGTAATAAGACCAAATATAGATTAACTTATTAAACTTGATGATCTGCAGATAGGCATCAGAACGAAATCTCTCGCAATGTTGTTGCCATCTAGCCAACTGTCGGGCATGACTCTATCACTGTTGCTTTCTTTCAATAAAAAAACACAAACACGAGTTGTTGTGATCATAATAGACATATTATACCAGGACCGTCGCAACGGATGCAACAGTAATGGCCTCCTAACTAGCAACTCTCCAGAACAAAGAAACGTGATTATGAGCTGATCGTAATATACGTTGGTAGATCACTCTCGGCATTCTAGACGTGTTATTAATTTAGATTTATTCATGGCGTAAATTTCTCTTGATCTTGATATTGTTCGTTATATGTACAGCCAAACGTCACTAATCGCAATAAAGACCAACGTCATTAATCGGTCCAAACCGAGACAGATGATGAAACGCCCATTAGTATATTGCTTTCAATCTACTCATGGCGAGGTTTGTATACCATTCAGGTTACTCATGATGCAAACGTGGTGATAGTATTGGATCCGAATAAGGCTGAATGGATAGTGCATGAATATCAATCAGTCGTTACCTTCTTAGGCAATAGGGATCTACGAGATAACTGACATTTTAGAGATTGTAAAATTTCAATAATACAACTGCACTTGATATAATAACCCCTGTTTTCCTCAATGGAACTGTCTCGGTTAGTATATATTAATAGACAGCCTCGCGATAATAAATACAACCTTCGGGGAAATAAATATATAAACAAACACTCAAAAGTTGGGGCAAATCAACCCATTTTTACAAATCCAAGTAAAAATCGATCCCCTTTCAACTCCAACCGACCATTATAACTAATTGATGAAGTTTTCGCACTCGCTTCAGTTTAACTCTGTGCCTGACTGGGCTGGGAATTATATATCGTATCCTTTTTTGTCCAGTGTTAAATAAGAATCAGAACGACATAGAGGAAGGTACAAGCGCTAAAGAGCCTTCTAGACGTTCCATTAAATAAAGCATTGGGACACTTTCTCCCCTTTACCACAGTCCCGATACGTGCGTCTCTGATATGTTTCAAATCAGACTCGTTCTCTCTTCATATCGCATTGCTTTTGCATTTTCAGTCGTCAGTCTTACTACGACTTTACTCTTCTGTGATCCTTAATTCGTTACACTTGCACACACAGTTATTCGTTCCTAAAAAAGCTAATATATCAAATCGAGAGAGATATAATAAACCCTTCTCTTGCAAATCAAGATACAGAATCACTGATTGCAACAGAAACGACCGTTCTGCTCGATGCAAAAACTCGCGCAAACTCAATCTTTATTCCTTCGCTAGACAAGGAACTCGACAAAATCACCGCCTTTTATTTGAATAAAGAGCGTGAACTTTTTGAAGATGTAAAGAATCATTTGGCTGATGTGGAATTTATCGAAGGTTTAGAAAACACTCCGGCATTAAGAGCACATGGAAATTTGTTATCTAGCTCTTATGATTCGTCAGATAGCATACCGTACGGGAAGGGTGCTGCAAGAAACAGACAAAGGAGCATAAGCGAGGCGAGTCTAGTGAGTAGTGAGGATGACTTTGATGCTGAAGAGCGAACTTACATGGCTGGTGTTAGCATTCCATATGGTGATGACGAAGGACAACTAAAGAATACTGGATATTTCTGGGCCAGGCCCGCTCTAGAAGCAGAACGCATTGGATTGAAGAAACGTACCATCGAATTGTTTGTCAGGCTGTCAGAATTGAAATCATTCGTTAGCTTGAATCAAACAGGTTTTTCGAAAATACTGAAAAAGTACGATAAAATTACTCACGGCCAAGAGCAAAGAGATAACTACATGTCCAACGTGGTGAACGAGGGTTTTCCATTCAAAAGTCACAACAGAGAAAGATTGGATGAACAGATTTTCTCCATGATTTCACTGTATGCCAAGTTATGCACATTCAATAATTTCGAACTTGCCTCGCGCGAGCTCAAAGCTCATCTCCGTGAATTTGTCGTCTGGGAGAGGAATACCGTTTGGCGTGAGCTTATCGGATTAGAGCGTAAAGCACAGGCAGTCGGTATCCATGGCCCAAATGCGACGCGGTTGATAGATGTTACAGAGTTTAGAACGCCATTTGGAAAGATTACGTTCGAGACGGACTTTGGGAAGCAAGTTTTAGCGGGAATAGTGTGTATTGGCGTGTTTGTATTTCTGTTAAATGTAGATGGATTATTTAAGAAGGTTGAAGAAAGAAATTGTTTTGCCTTGTTGATCTTTGCTAGTATGCTTTGGGCTACTGAGGTTGGTAGAAAGCTGTGTTGGATATTCCGTTTGGTATTATGTATAACGAAAACATGTTTATTCGCATATCTCCACTTTTTTTTTTTACTCCTTCCTATCTACGATTAGGTTATACCTCTGTTCGTAACTTCTCTTCTCATCCCATTCCTAGTCGTAGCTCTTCGCGTCCTTCGTACTGAATCCGATCCCCGGGAACGTCTTACAGCCCACGACGCTACTCGTCAGATCTTTGGTGCCATGTTTTCTCCAGTCATTATGCTTCTTCTCGGTGGATTTGCCATAGCCGCCGCATTGAGTAAATATCATATCGCAAAGATGATGGCAACTTTTGTGCTGTCAAAGTCTGGAACGAAACCGGCATGGGTCTTATTGTCGAATATGTTTGTGGCTACGATAGCGAGTATGTGGATTAGTAATGTGGCAGCTCCGGTCTTGTGTCTCAGCTTGATTCAGGTATGTGCTTGACAGTGGTGGGTGGAGAGAATAAAGGGAGACGCTGTGGATAACTAATCTGCTGTGGATTTATGAAACTCATATTATAATCATACTATATACAGCCGATCCTCCGTAATCTGCCACAAAATAGTCCTTTTGGTCGTTGTCTTATTCTGGGAATAGCCCTCGCGTCAAACGTGGGTGGAATGGCATCTCCAATCTCGTCTCCGCAAAACATTGTTGCCATCGAGAATATGAATCCTGAGCCGTCTTGGTCAGAATGGTTCTTAGTAGCCATCCCGTTGTGCATACTATCCAATATTATAATTTGGCTATTATTGTTGTATAACTATCAACCGTCGAAAAGTACATTGACCATACACCCCATAAGAGCATCGAAAGACCCATGGACTGGCACCCAAGTGTTTGTTGTTTTTGTGACAATTCTTACGATTGTGTTATGGTGTGTTGAGAAATCTTTGGAGGATTTTCTTGGCGATATGGGTATAGTCGCGATATTGCCTTTAGTCGCGTTCTTCGGTTCTGGTATTTTAACCAAAGAAGATTTTAACAATTTCCTCTGGACCGTAATTATTCTTGCCATGGGAGGCATCGCGCTAGGGAGGGCTGTATATAGCAGCGGGTTATTGGAATCGATTACATTGGAGATTACTGAATGGGTGGATGAATTGAGTGTTTGGGAAATATTGGTCGTATTTTGCGTGTTAGTGTTGATTGTGACGACATTTATTAGCCATACTGTGGGTGCGTTGATTATCCTGCCTATTGTATCTGCCGTTGGGGCCAGCCTTGGAAAAGATGGAGACAAAACTCATCAAAATTTGCTTGTCATGGTGCGTTGTCGTTCGGTGTTATTGCTTTATCATCACTCGTCTATCGATTTGTTTTATAAACATGTTTGTTTGTATTTCTCTAATAGGGATCTGCTCTAATGTGCTCTTGTGCAATGGGTCTTCCCATTTCCGGTTTTCCCAACATGAACGCTATAATGATGGAAGATGAGATGGGTGTTCGATATCTAAGCACCAAAGACTTTCTCAAGTCGGGAGTTCCGGCTTCTGTCTTGGCGATGTTTACAATCGTGACCGTTGGTTATATTATAATGAGCCTGTTTCTTAATTATTGACTGGTGTTGTTTACAGATGATAATTTATAACTTAAATTATCATCTTCAATGCTGGGAAAGTAAGAATCTGCTAATAATGCATATAGTATCATATATTTGTAATAGACATATCAGCGGGTTTGATGTAATAGAGAAGGAAGGCATTGCCGCGTGTTAATATAAAAGGCTGTTTAAACAATCATTACAGATTGGGGTTTTACGTCGGTTGAGTTGACAAAATTCATGGGTCATTCTAAATCTCTATCTGCCGTTCCCTTAAAACACGTTCACCAGGGTCACGTTGTAAAGTGATGGGAGTTTTCTACATAATGTGGTATGGTCTCCCTTGCCGCCTCTTTGAATTCCCATGTCTTATAAGGCACAGATTGACCGTGAACTTTTAATAGTGTTTGCCCACATGATGCGTTCTCGACAAGTTCAAAGCTATGCGTAAGCTGGAAGAATGAGGATGTAAACCATCATCGGTGTCGATTATGTTTGTGTGATTCGCGAGCAAAAAAAAACTTGATGGTTAGAAGAATTTAATGCAGAGAATGCTTGCAAATACCAGTTAACTTGTACAAATAATTTTGATCAGGACCCCACCTCGATCGTGCAAAGATCGAAGATCAAGGTTGTCAGAATCTGAACATTCTCCATAGCTATTTTAAGTAGCAAAAGGATATAAATGGTATTACACCTCCGAGTCAATCTAAAATGCTGTCGGTTTCGAACATATGGTACCTAAGATCAAATCAGTTTCGTGAGCAACCGATCCTTAACTCCATTCTTATCCCCAACGCTTTTCTAACTTAGCTGGTTCGGAAGGAGATCTACTACTACTTTAATTTAATATATTAATATATTAGTTCTGATATTTCGATCATTGTGCGAAAAACATTCAATCACCTGAGCGAAGATCACTGTGTGTGGTAACACACTATGTTGCAGCACGCCCCATGTGCCAGATTAAACGAAATCGGGTTAAATTGACAAACATTTTAAGATGGTTTTGCTTAAATATAAGACTTGTATGCATGGCGACAAGCATCTTTTACATGTGTTCCGGCAATCTTTTATTCCAAGAATCTTTTTCACTCATTTAATGATATAACCTCAAACTAAACCACAAGTTATCGTTTCTAATTCTTTAATCTGCCACACCCCCCCCCACTTCCACCACATGTTGACAGTAACTCAAAAGTCAATGTCACGAGCTTGGCATCATTCACCCACAATCATTATGTCCCAATGGCGGTGTCTGGATACTAGCCCAGATGAGTTGAGGCTGGATACTACCCTCAAATGTGGTCAAGCGTTCCGTTGGAGACTCTCAGGACCTGACGAATGGTTGGTGTAATATTGATTGATAATAAGAATTTAAATTATTTTTCCATCTTTATAGGTTTTCTCTTTCATATGTAGGTCATGCGCGTTCAAAGGGAAATTGATATCGATACGCCAGACGGGTATGTGGTTATTTATTCGTATCTACCAATTGGCTACAATACACTTTATCTTCACTCATTTTCCACTTGCTTTTTCTTTTCTTTCTTTCCTCTCGACACAGAAACAACTGTAGAATACAGGTCACACCCAACTACAACAACGGACGTTGAACTCTTTCTCAGAGAATACTTTCAATTACACGTCAATCTGTCCGATTGCTACAAACGTTGGAGTAAAGCCGACAAACATTTTGCAAAGATTGCCGGAGGTTTTAAGGGTATCAGAATCCTTAAACAGGACCCAGTGGAAAATCTGTTTTGTTTTATATGTTCGCAGAACAACAATATCAAAAGAATCGAACAAATGGTAAGAAAGGGAGGGTAGCTTTTCGTGGATGGGAATTGGATGGGAATTGGATGGGAATTGGGTGAGATTATTAAAAATCTATGCAACCATCTTGTAATCAATATAACATTACCTTGCACTTTTCGCTCACCCTCTCAATGCTACTTTTCCCCCCTTGTTCGCAAAGACTTCTACTCTTTGCGAAAGATATGGGAAACCAATTCACACTTACAATTCGCATACGTACTATGACTTTCCCCTCGTCTCTTCACTCTCCCACGCGTCTTTAGAAAGCGAGCTGAGAGATTTGGGTTTCGGATATAGAGCAAAGTATATCGCAGAGACGGCCAAGCTTTTGGAAAAGAGAGGAGAGGAATGGCTGATGAGATTAAGAACGTCTGGATATGAAGAGGCTAAAGAACTTTTGACTCAGCTACCGGGGGTGAGTGTAGAAGAGGTGTTGTATATGTTTGGAACGTGGGGCATTCAACGAAATTGGTTTGATCTTTCAACGCTGAATCCACTAGGTTGGCCCTAAAGTCGCGGATTGCGTGGTAAGTTATCGGATATAGGTTCGAGCAAGCTGACTTTGATTTGGTCATTTCTGTAAGATCATCCTGTCTCATAAGAGTCGCTATAACGCACACCACTTGTAGCTTTTAATGTCCCTCGACAAACCAAATGCGATACCGATAGACACTCACGTCTGGCAAATCGCAAAGCGATCATATGGTTTCTCGTCATCATCCGCCTCATCAAAAACGCTTACACCACGGATGTATACGGAGATAGCAGAGTACTTTAGACGATTGTTTGGAGAGTATAGTGGATGGGCACACTCTGTGAGTGAATATAAGCGTTGTCAATTAGGAGTTAGGGTAGGGTTAGGTTTAAAGCTGGGATACAAGGACGTATAATCTTCACTTGTATTAATTGTATTCGGTGTCCACGGCCATGTTTTGTTAATAGGTGCTGTTCACGGCGGATTTGAAAGTATTCGAGAATCGACAGGAAGTTACCAAGGCGCTGAATGGAATGGTGAATGGGAAGAAGAGAAAAGCGGATAGTCAAAAAAGAGGCAAGAATGTTGAAAAAATCAACCAAGATTTCGAGAATCTTGAAAAAAACAGTTTAAACACGGCAAATGGACTTGTCGATAATAATAGCAAGACTCCTATCGAGAGTATAAATGCCGATAAAGCGTTGAGACGTAGCTCAAGATTGAGGTTGCAATAAAGTGTGCTTGTGGATTATGATGAAAGAATAAGAGAGATGAATCACATTGTAAATAAAAAGTTGCTGCGTGAATAAAACACAAAAACTGATTAAGCTATAATGAACGCTACTAACTTAGCCAAGCATTCCAAATGGTAGGATAATAAATTAATGTGACTAATGACAACTGCAAGTTACACTTACGCGTCCCACCCGAACAAATGACAAATAACAAAACGGAAAGAAAAAAAAGGCGTGCGTTGTGGGAAACTGTTGATTGTGGAGCGAAGCATCAATGATAACATAAACCCTTGCGCAATGGCTCCATCACTGTTTGGAGGGATATCTGTTTACCAAACATTGTACTAAAAATAAGTTGATTACAGCAATTCTCCGAGTGGTCGCTAAAAATATCTTATCAGCATGTGATATAAGCAAATGTTGTACTGTATGTGACATTGTACCCTTTTGAGAATAGAGTAACCTTGTACGAGTCACAAGAACAATGATATGGGAGCTGCGTATAATGGCGCAAATCCTCCTCTCTCCCTTATCTTATTCTCATACCTGAACTGGACTAGCTTAACTTGTCAGTATGATGAGCATCGTTCTCGCATATACCATTCATCCATTCAAACCAAACTAGTCGTCCATACTAACGGGCCTTGCAAACCTTTCAACCGAGAGATGTTATGGACTATGACGAGTAGATTTAGAAAAGAAATCCAAACAATAGAATACATTAAAGGAAATCAATGACAAACAAAAGCTAATCGAAAAGCCACGCATCATGCGCTGCAATGGTAGCTTACCAGGAACACTCCAAATGCTTTAATGTCTGTTTAACCATGTTATCATGTCGATTACTATCTATTTTTAGAACAATTAATAGAGCGCACAAAAGGAGATGTTATTGTAACAAGATGGAATAAAAAAGGAAAGGGAATAGATAATAAACAATAGGTAGCGATGTTATCTGCATTCATCAAATCCATTGAAAGCTGTGTTCCCTTGCGTATTTGGAGTCCCTTATTACAAGTTATACCTTTAATATCCACAATGCCACAATCCATTGTATGTATTGTTAAAGCAATGGAAAATGCATTGACGCAGAATGGTTTCATTGAAGAAACAATGAAGGTTCTGTGTCAATCTATTGTTTACTTCACTCTTTGCACATATTTAGATAATAACAACTCGCAAGCCACTTTAACGGTGCGTTCCGATCACCGATGTACATGGAAACGCAAAAAATTCAAGCGACCCAGGTTTGAGATTAACCGATGCATGACGTAACCGAAAACTTCAATGTGTAACCTTATTGAATGTTCTCTGTGACGGACTTGACCATTTTATAAGAGAATGGTACAGTCTTATATCACAATCTAGTTTATAAAGTGGGGTTTAACAAGTCTAATTGGGGGTTACCCCGGGCAATAACTGACAAAATTTTTTTGAAAAACGTTTGTACAATCGGTCAATGCCATTGAACAGTGAAATGAATTCATCGGGGGGAGGATTACTGTCATCCTTTAAGCAGGATAATTAGCATACGCTAGTCTTGCTCACTGTCAACTAGTCTAGACGTTCGCTTCAAGCATAGTCTTTTGTCAGGGAGAGAGGATCTTTCAATTTGAGTTTTGAATTTATTCTTGTCGAAATGAATGAAACGAAATGTTTGTGGCACGGTCATATGTGGGGCGTGTTGCATCAAAAATTATGAAATAAACGCCACAAACAAGATCGATCTTACCCGAATTGGGTTTCTAAATAACAGAGTTCGTTCAGTTTTCTTATTCTCCGAACGTGCTTATCCAGATTCAAACCATACCCCCTCGTTTTTCAAATACACGTAATGTGCATTCTCGAAGAATCTGTCTATGAATAGTCCTTTAATGATACATTCTTTTGAATTACAAGAATTATGGCGCAGGGGTTAAAACCAATTACTATTTATTGCAAATGACAAAAACATTACTAATGGTAAGAATGGGAGACATTTGTCACAATGATACACAATTACGTATGGATACCAAGATGACAAATACAAATATGCAAGTTTATCAGAAAACGACAACCTTGTTATGGTTAGACGAAATGCAAACGGTGCCTACTCTGGCTTAAGCTTTGATTTATCATTCTTCTTTTCATTCGAAATGTAAACAATTTGTTACTTTTTGTTAATATTAGACACATGATTTTCCATGTATAAGAAGCAAATAAAACGCTATTCAACAGAAATTATAGTTAATCTTTGGAGGTACAAGATTCAAGTTGTAAAACGACGCATACGTGCTTTTAAGAATCAGGTAAAATTTTAAGACTTGTACTGCGCAGAGTACAGTATGTAGGTATGTGTCAGTTCGATGCACAAGGCAAACAATCGGACAATCTTAATAGTAATAGTGTAAATGAGCCATTGACCATTAATGTGGGGTGAATACTGTATAACAAATGTCAATAGCAAAGACGTAAGCAGTTGTTCTATTAATAACCGCACCCATATTCGGTATTGATTGGCAGATTATCTTGTTAACGTTTAACATTTCCAAATTTGGTGGGTTGCGTTACAATATTCTCTCATGAACTTTTTCGACTTTAACTATCTGTTCCATTAGAAAAGAATTTATTGTTATTATCTTTCAAAAGCAAACTAAAATAGATATTTCAATTAATGGTACATCGCATCAATAGTTTTATAGCGCACAACTTTTTATACAAAACCGTGTGCGTCCCTGCTTGCAAAAACGATAAACGAGGCTCGTAGGATATTGTGAGAATTGCCAATTGGACGTAGTATTTGTTCATCGATACTTATCTCCAAGCATTCTATTTATTATTGTTTATATTTGGTACGTAGAATTAATCGTTAGAAACAGCTTCTACGATATAACTATTTCCCCGTTCGAAACATCAATGGTTACTGAAAAGCGTGCAATCTTTGCAGAACTGGCGAAATTTACAGTTTATTATTATTAATTTGATGTACGTTTTACAAAAAGAGTCTGGATAAATAAATATAATATAAATTATATATACTCTATTCAAATAGTAGCAAGCCATACATGTCAAAATATTCTCTTCCTCAATCCCATTCTTCTTTGATCCAATCCACATTGACGTTAGCCAATATAACTAATAGCAATATACTATTGCGGTAATAACACATGATAATGAAAAAGGATGGACAATACTTAATCGATTTAATGTTATGTTTGTTATTTTATGTATAATATGTACATGGTGGTACAGTATATTGAATACTATTTATACGTAACCGTTGCTCGTTACCTTTTACAATAGATTTGCTTCACACAGTCACAATCGAGTAACTCCCTAACTTTGTTATATCACATTCCTTGCTGTCACACGTTTACGAGATAAAAATAGCACATTATTAGAGTTGGGTCATACATAAAGTCTTGACATGGTAAAGATTGTCAAACAGAGAGCGGTGCTGTGATTATTGACTGATGGGATTATTACTGAGCCTATTAATAGATCACTGTACAAAAATGATATTCTCTGTTTACAGTTGCTATTTATACAGTTCACCCCAATTAGGCATTCTAGTTCAAAGACAGCCACATCGAACATTTAAATAAAGCCCCCCATCCACAACCTTTCGAAAACAAAAAAAAAAGAAAGTTTTTAGTAGTTGAGTGTGAAGCGGACTTTGAAAATATTCATTTGAGCATTTAGTACATAGCTAACATTTATACACGGACACTTACGCATTTGCATAGAAAACATTATTACAATAGTAGACGTAAATACCCAATCCCCACATCAATACTAACAGCATTACATCTAAATCATATACACTCAAATCAATTACAATCAACTCCAGTCATGTCTACCGAACAATACCAAAGATCAGAACTTCGCACTCGCATTCAACAACGCCTACAACAACGCACTGACACAACCACCAAATCTTCGCCGAAAACCTTCAACCAACTCCCTCCATATCTCCAAAACGTCCTCCCCGACAACTACACTTACATCATCAAATCATACAAAGAACTTCCCTTGCACAACTTTGACGGCGCACCGAATGCTTCTTTTGACGCACAATTCTACATCAACATTGCCTCGCAAGACGAAATAGAGGCATGGCGAGCAGCATTCCATGCCAAAACCGGGACAATATTCCGAATCACTCGAGCCGACAAGGTGAAAGGAATCAAGGTGATCTACCACAAAGACTTTCACTGCAGACACGCTGACATTGCCGCCATCAAGTACATGCAAAAGACCTATGCTCAAAAGGCGGGTCAGAGGAGGAGTAGAAATACAAATTGCCAGTGTCTGGCCAAGATTAGGTTGGAAAAATCAAGATTGTCACTCTCACACCCTTGTGAAGTGAGGTTGTTGTATAATCACAACCACCGATTGGAACCAGCACAGTCTTCGAATAATAACAACGTTACCTCGACCTTAAACTCTCACATAATGTCATCTACTTTAGCTCCTCCCCCGACATTCTTGCATGAAGCTTCTCCGTCGGTTACTCCCTCCATCGGTACCACTCCGCTCGGCACGCCCTTGATTGGAACTCCCAGCGATACGAGCACCCTCAGCGCTCAGAGCTCGCCTAAGCAAGAATTTGCAGATTTCGGTTATGGATTAAGTCATTCAAGTATGGATCAGAAGTGTTTAATGAATGCTGATGTTTTTGAGACTTGTAATCGGAATACCAACCAAATGTTTTCTTTTTCTACTGTACATAATTCTAACCAACCTCGCGATGGCATAACCTATCTTCAACCGACCATTACCACTACTGACATTGACAACAACAATAATAATAACAATAACAATAACAATAACAATAACAACAACAATAACACTACAAATTTGCTCCCTTCTCTTTCTTCAACTTTTTCGCAATCTTCTTTACCTATACCTATATCGACATCTACCACTCCACTTATTCCGTTTTCTCAACTTCCCATATCTACATCGACATCCACATCACCACTTGTTCCATTTTCTCAACTACCCATATCCACATCGACATCTACTACTCCACCACTTCCCACAACTAACAATCGTTATCCCTCACCACCTACTCCTCAAAAACTCTTAACAGCTCTCTCCCAATTCACTCGGGAAACCGAAGCCGACATTCTCATTGCTGACCCGTACTATAACAACTCGCTTTACAAGTTCTTGACCGGGCAAAATAAAGCCAGATCCCATTCGCTTGAAATGGCTGCTCATTTCTTTGATTCTTTCACGTATGTTCCTACCTATGACGAATATCCTGGAGCGAGCCTTGGAATAGAATTGTTAGGCAATGATTATCTGGGAATGCAATATTCGCAACAGCAGCAGCAGCAGCAACAGCAGTAACAGCAACAACAGCAGCAGCAGCAACAGCAGCAACAGCAGCAGCAACAGCAACAAGATCAAAAAACGTATCAGTCGTATGACTATTGTCAAGCGAGCAACGCAATCTTGGATCCGCAATATCCTCAAGACGAACATTATTCGAATGACCAACACTTTGCTCAGACCCATGCGAGTTCTGACCCCTTTATGTCATCGACCGTCTCGAGAAAGCGTAAGAGTTTCGAATTAGGCGGCAGCTATTTCGACATGATTCAACCAAGACGCAAGCGAGATTGTCTGTTGGGAACTGAGCGAGCATCACAGTTAAATGTGACAAGTGAGAATGATCAAGGAAATATTGTTGACAGACTCGGACTAGAAATATTGAGGGGGGGGGGATGTAAGGGGGGGAAAAAAAAAGAGAGAGATCGAGTAGTGTGAGAATCTGGGAGCGAGAAACAAACAGTCGGGTCGGGTTGGGATTTTTTTTTCTGTACATTTTTTTTGGAGGGATTCCCACAGACTTTGTAAATAAGGTTCCGAGCAATTGTATATATATATACGGTATATAAAATTTGCCCGAGAGACTTTATTTGTAGATAGATTAAAAGAAATGGACTTTTTTTTAAAAAAAAACGGACAATATCAAAGACTTTTTTTAAAAGTAACGTTACTTGACATTATATCAAAGACTTTTTAAAAGTAACGTTATTTGACATTTTGAATCGTCATTTTCTCATTTCTCATATTTTATTTTTCATATTTCAAACCGAACTTTTTGGACTTTATTTCTATCGTTTTGCATTATTTTATTTCTCTATCATTTTCATTACATTGTTGTATAGCTTATTAACATTATTATATTTGTAAATTTCTAAATTTTTCTTTTTTTTTCTTTTTCTTTTTCCCACCTCTTCTTTTTTCTTTGATGAAATGCCTTTTTGTACAAAGATTTTCTTTTCCTTCCTTTCTTCGAACCCCCATTCTTTTCCCTTCTTTTTGCATTCCATTTTTGCATACGTACTTTTTGCTTTTTTGGGACATATGACAATTAAGTTAACATACATTTCAGATTTTATAGACATAAAAAAACATTCTATGCTTTCTGTGTAAAAGTTTTTTTTTTTTTTTTAAAATGCTTAGATGAATAAATAAAGATAAGCGGTTGTGCCCATTAACGAAAAAAGATGTGTGTATTACAAAGTCATTATGTGGAATACCGTAAATTATCAAGTTTACATGTTTGGAAAGAATGACGACTATGAAATAGATGGTTGGTGTGACAACGATCGGGACGCGCATGCGTTTATTATATGTATTATTACTTTATTATAAAGAACGGGATCTCCCTTGGCAGATGTCCGAGAACGGAATCAGAGGCTCACAATGACTTTGCTGCGGAATACGGAATAAATTGATGGCGAAAAATCAAACTCCCTTTTCACCTCATGACCAACTGCTATTAATAAGTCATGTTATTTCACATTACTAATGCCAAGGAACTATGCCAAGTCAACGAAATCTATTGTCACTCCAAAGTTGGGAAACGTCTCTATTTTCAGCTGACATTGTAATGTTCCAAGCATCACACACAGTTGTGGTCATGTGATTAACTACATTTCGATGCTGACTAACATATCCCGTAAAGGCTAGTTTCAACCAATTGGCTTTAAAACTCGCAAAATTTATTGACGTTTTCCATAAACAATACGTGTGGCTAATTGATCGACATTACTGACGTAGGTGCAGTTTTTTTTGT
>CAJVPJ010000222.1:0-33907 GCA_910592205.1 Paraglomus occultum | reverse complement strand
AATTGATTGTCTGCAATTTTTATAGCCTCATCCGACCACGTGGCAAGGTTATGGGAGTTGCAACCGGGAGAGACAATAAGACAGTATAACGGTCATCATAAGGCCGCAGTCTGCGTTGCATTAAATGACTTGTCGGTTGGAAATTAGAAAAAACTATCGGACGATTGGTTTTCCGATCGAAAACTCCTTGGAGCTTTTGGTCCAATCAGGCTGGCGATATTTACCGGGTATTTATTCTCTCGTCATTGGTGAACCCGTGAACACCGTTATTGTATTTATGTGACAAGTACGTTCAGATGAGCGTGCCTTGAATTGTAATATTATTTATGTCACAAGCCATTGTTTTGTCTTGTAACCGTATCGACTGTATCTAATCATCGTGCACAATGGACACTAATGTTGTATTAAGTGTAATAAATCAAAAGCACACTCAATCGCGTGTTTCGAGTATCAGTGATTTACATTGTTACCAACATGCCCCTAATCGTATATTGAGAATTATTACATAAGAATTTTAAGGCATCACAAATCAAAGTTAATAATTCGGGTCACGCACTGCATATTGAGGTGAAACGTCAAGTCAATAAAACACTGGAACAACTCAAAAGGCAGTTAACTCTAACATCAAATAGAAAACAACAAAACTCACAAAACTGATCGCAGACTCTAAACTCCTAGCCTTGCTACCGTCATTCGATCCTATGCTTTACCACTATTTATTGTTGTCTCGACATCGGGAATGGGCATGTCAACTGCTTTCACTCTTGAAATCATTCTCTGCGCCCATTTTACCATTGGGAGATCAATCCTACAAACAAACGTTCATTACATAACTTAACATATTTGACCCACGCTATATAACATGCTTGAACAGTTTCATACATCTTGCCGTCCAAACTGAACACGCCAATGCCCTTTTCGGAATGTTCTTTGTATCCGTTCAAGATCTTGACTGCTCTGTTTATGTCTGAAAAATGTATGCAATGGTATTAGCATTGTCAAACGCGTCGTGAATATTTTTTTAAAATCGTATGAATTACCTTTTTTGTCCGGCAAGAAAGTCTTGTGTATTATATCAACCTGCTGAGGATGTATAGCTTGCTACAATTATAAAAAAATATCTTTGTTATTCTATTGTCTAATTCAAAAACGTTCTTACGATAGTTGCCGCGTCTCAATTCTCTCACCTTTCCTACAAATCCCATTTCTCTACCTTCTTGGCATTCCTCTGCAAGAATCGCGTCATTCTTATAATCAAGACAAACCTATTCAGCCAGCCAGCCAGCCAGCCAGCCAGTGCTTGTTAGTATAACTATATGTTTAACAGTCACGATCATTATAAGCAAATACAAACCAAATCGATTGCTTGTAAGCCATAAGCACATGCAGCGGTTACGATTGCTTGCCGTGCATATAAAAACTGAAAAAATATAAATAAAATTGAGTTGTCAAAAAAAATTGTAAAAGATAACATAATAAACAATTTCACCTCCTTCCGCGATGACGTTCTTGTAAGCCCTAGGTTATATTGTTTTTAATTTCGAATTTAGCACTCGTTCTTGTAAAGTACTTTTAACTAATTATTACCTAGATCAGCGCAATAATCTTCTGCAGCGAACTACAGTCGAAGGAAAAACATCAAAGCTCGAGACGCTGCTGGCTGGTTATGTTAGAAAACAAAACACTAAAGCTTTATCAAACAGTACACATTACAATAAGGGCATCTAATCGTCCATCGGATGTCGCAATCTCCTTCAAATTCATAATGCCCAATGCGCTCTCAATCGAACCAATTAAACGAATACTAGCTCGCCTGTTTTAATAAATAAAATCGAGATTAAAGCGTTGTGTAATAAAACAAATAAATTAGCATTAACATTGACTAACGTTGTCTCCTTTGCAACAGAGTCAATCATACGACTGACAAATTGGATATCTTTGGCAGACTGTACTTTTGGAATAACTATTGCTTGAAGATGCGTCGATCTTAACTAAGCAAACAACCGAGACGTTATCAAACAGAAACATTATTATTACTCAAACCAACACCAAATACTCACTATGACGTTCAGATCATCTAATTCAAGACCTTAATAGAAATAATCTCAATAAAACTTGACCAGCTATATTCACAACAATCAATGATTTCTCGTATTAAACCTACCGGATCCTACTGAATTAATCCTGACAGCCCGCTCAAACCTGCCCAATTCTGAAGCCTTAAATAATTGAGTTCAATTACCAACTTAAAGTCAAACCAACTTGATCTCGATTCATTTGAATCCTTCTCCCCACCTAACATTCTTTTTCAATATTTTGACTCTCGATTTTAAATTAAAAATAAAATCATCCAGACCTCTAACGTGTCAAACACCATCTCCCTAGCAACTCCCTTTCGATTGAACGCAACACCATCTTCAAGGTCATAAACAATGCAGTCAGCTTTTAATTTTAATGATGATTTTATTTTACGTTCTTCGCCGCCGGGAACTGTGGAAAATATTTAAAGAGCATTCACTAGATCAGTCAGGTGGCAGACGGAAATGTATTGAAAAATATCCGCACATGGAAGATAAAAATACCGTAAAAAACTGCTCTTCGAGACCGAAATTCCTTCCCTGTAAGTGCATTTTCTATTGACTTTGTATCGCTACTGTATTTTCGTACAGTTGTAGCTAGTATGTTTGTAAGCTTATTCGTTGACAAAACTGTTGGTCTTCCTGTAAACCGTTGGAATAAGGTATTCGAGTCGCGACTTTATAAAAGTCTCGTCAACCCATCAACTGTAGTTACCTATCTTTTGAGGTAACGTTCCTGCAAGGGAGGATACTGACAACAAAGAGTAAATCGGTCTCGATGGTAACCTACACATTACAGTATGTTTCCAAGGCGTTATTCTGAGAAAGCTCAAGGTTTCATTTTTATGGCACGTGATATAATAATTTATGACGCGCTTAGATCGAACTTGCAGAACATTCTAACATTGTGTTTAAGTAATATCTAAAAGGTCATAAAAGGTTATGACGCTCATTTTCTGTGAATTCGCACTCTCATGGCCAAAAACCTACGGAATCGGAACCATTACCTTGCGAAATTAAAATGGGCTGATGCCGAACGCGTTGATGATCAAGACAATTGAGAAATCGAAAATGAAATCATCTCGGCGAAGCAGGTTAATAGTGAACCGGAAATTCAGTTGGTGAGTAAGCACCAACTTCAAAGTACTATGAGTAAAATATCCAAGTATCAGGGTGGCAATTCCGGTTGATACGAAGACCTTTTCTATTATCTGTCGAATCAAGGTACTGAATCCGCCCAAGACAGAATCCATACACTTGCGAGAGGATGAGAAACTGTTAGCTGAATTAACTTTATTATCACCAGGCGAAGATTTATCGAACTTGGTAGGAATGATGCGACGCGAGTCATACGACTTTGCGTGTATTACAGAGCGAACAATCAAACGCGAGATACAGAAAAAAAGAATACGTGCAATATGCGTAGGATCCAGCTTAGATATGCAAGCTTGTCGAGGATATGCGTAAGGTCGTGAGAATTACCGCGTGATCGTGCTTCCTGTGTTTGAGAGCCAAGGAATGGTGGATCAGGTCAAAACCGCGCGAGCCATGATGACCCTTGCGCATCATAGAGACGCGAGTTTTTGATGTCAAAGTACCCAGGACGAATCCTGTGCCTGCCCATTGAGGAATACACGAGCAAGACCGGTGGACGATGTGGAACAATCAAGGATAAATGTGTCATTTCTTGAGGAACGGTAGTTGTTTTGATGCTTTGGACAGACCAAACGTCATTGTTTATGGGTTTGGAGCCGTAGGATATGATGACTTTTTATGTTTGAATTCTTACGACTATAATTTCTTGGCGTGTTATCTCTTTATGTTTACACCGACCAATGCTTTAAATAAATCCCAACTTGAAATTGGAAGCTAAATGCTTTCCTCCCATAATTTTACTGGTTATATTATATCGGTTCCTGCAAACGCCATAATTTTATGTCCATTGAATTCTTCTTTCACTAATCTTTCAAACGTATGTTATCAATAGTTCTCTCTTGCAAGCTTTTCTGTTAATAACCCCCGGTTTCTTGTCATATCCAATACTCTAGTATTCTACGATTCGCACCCAGAAAAATCTTACGGAAAACAGGATAGATCGCATTCAAAATGCTAATTCTTTCTTCCCGAATCCGACTTCTCGGAGAAATGAAATGGGTCTTTTGAAAGATTATATCATCTGGACTGTAGCAGTCCGCACAACTAAGACGTTTTTCTAACTCAGTACTCTCGAACCCTCCTCTTCTGCGGTCACTCGACGCGTACGTTCTCCTTTCTCTCACAATCACTCAAGGCTTATTCCCCATTTCGAGTCAAAGATTACCCTGCCTCATTGATCGGTTCTAATTCTATTGACTTCACAGACTTGGCACGACCCCTCCCTCGTCTTCTTCCATGAAACTGCTTCCTCGCCATCATTGCTCTTATAATTCAAATAACCATTACTTGGTATACTCGGTTTCGATTGTCGTGGGTAATGGGTTTGATGCCATATTCCACTAGACACGAGACTAAACTTCTAGCAATTTCATTTAGATAGTTCACGATGCGTATTTCAGTCTCGTCTAATAAATCCTGATCATGTTGTTCGGATGCTGTCATGAGCGTTCGTAAATGACGATTGAGAAAAAATGGAATTCATTGATGTAGAGCCTATATAAGTAACGGTAAACCGTCAAAGAAATCATGTTTGTAAATTGCAAACCTCTTATTTCTGATCATAATGACTATTGTCTTTTTAAGGTAACAAATTTGTGTAACAAATTAGGTATACGCAGAGTCCTCCATTCTCAAATCTTTGCCGATTCTACACTGCTTTGCCGCTATGAATGCTGTCCATCATATCGATGAATTAGTTAAAGAATATCTATTGGTACTACTCATGTCGACATCACTTTGATATTTATACAAAAATTCTATGTTAACGCTTTAATTCTGATTGCTAGTTTCGAGGATTTTCAAATACTTTCCGTGCATTCGAACAGGAGAGCAGAAACGACAGGGATAAAGGATTTCAGGTGCGATTTCGAGCAAAGATTAAGTTTATCTTTCTTTTTTAGAAAACGTTCTTATTTGTGATTCTTATTATCGCTTGCATTTTTAGGCTGACAAAATTGTTGAAGAGTTATATTCATTTATAATAAATAGCGATATCAATGGGCTTATTGATTATTGGCGATATCTTGATGTGCGATACTTTTCTCGATTAGATGGACGTTTCCTTGGAGCTGTGAACAAGTTTGAATTATGTCTTTTAAGATATTATCTTGTATATGGTACGAAATCACTTGATAAGCGATAGTGTATTGGTGTTATGTCTAATCTCTTGCCATTCTCATTTATTCAGCTGCTCAACAAAAGAGGAAAGAAAAGATAATGGAATTTTTTGATACGGCCGGGCCAGAATTAAGTTCCAATCCGGAATGGACAAAATGGTTTGGTGCGTGCGTAGTTATTGAATATTTAATTAGACGTTTCTGGTGACAGAGCGTATGTGCTTTACAGTAATCTACCGTCCTCTTATTTGCAGGCCTTCCATTCTCCAAGAGTCCAGCGACAGATCCAAATTTTGAAACGTTTTTTACTAAACAGTGGCTAGAGACATTTACGGTGTCTCTTCATAATTTCCTTAATACTATTTTTCAAAACATGCGTATCCTTAAAGTCTCAATATGAAGATCAAACATCGACGCTATTCATGATCCTTAATTCTTTCATTCACTTGTCAACAGCATTGCCTGCTCTCTTGTGTTTCAACATTGACAGGTTACAAATACGGGCAATGCAGACAGAAATAGAAACTCTTCAATCAGTGATTGAGAATTTGAAAACGGAAATTGAACCTGGCGGTGATATTGAAGTAACAACGAACACGAAAAAAAAGGTAATCTGTCAGACGTTTAATGTCATAATGTTTAATAAATAGTGTTATCGAAATAATCACCTATCTGTGATACCGCAACAGACGAGAGCTGATGCATCAACTGCATCCAAGTCAAGAAAACGCGCTGTTTCGATGCAAGAAGGGAAAGAACGAGAGTCGTATGTATGACAATGTAAAACAGTACGGCATAGTAATCTATCGACTTTAAATTTTATAACAACTGGATTTTTTTATTAGATCATTGATTGAACGACTATCACGAGGTAAGTCTGGTGTTATTCAAGTCATCAACCATTCACCTATCTAATTCAATGCTTTTTTTTCCCGAAGGAAATAATTCTACTCATAGTATTACATCAAAGTCTTTACATGACGGTGATGCTTCTCGTTCTTTATTCGATCTCGATCGAAGTGGCACACCGATATCGGATCATGCTACTATGGACGAGGCTGTATTGGAGGGCACGCGCGAGGAAATCGCCGACGCCGTTGAGACAACCTAAGTATGTCTCACTACAATTACGGAATAAGATTTATGTATATTGTTGTTTAAAAGTGGATACTCGGGATGGAAATGTGAATTTAAAAGAATTTTCGACAGCTTAATTAGGCCTCGGGAACATGGTGAATGTACGACAACACACCCGAATCAAATCTTTGTTGCCAACATCAAACTTACGTGGGTATTTTTATACGCGTAATTTGATGACAAAAGTCTCTTGCTCCTTTGTTTATAGCATCATTCATCATATAATCTAGTTCATAGAGAATTATTAAAATATTTAGCATAATCATAATTTATAATAAATAATTAATCCATGTAGGCTTATTAATATTCTGAGTAAGTTATTATTATGTTGGCTTCATATGTGATCTTGATTAAATTCACTCATTCAAAATTTCTTACCTTTATCGTACCAAAAGCGCTAATAAGACTTTCCTAGTTCAATTTCTTTCAAAATAATTTTGTCTCTTGCATTTGTATCTGATTCGGTTACCAGTTTTTTTATCTCTTTTTCATTAAAAAAATTTATTTCTGTTCCTGCAGTGACTCAAGTGCTCGATCTTTTGTACTCACTCGATTAGATAACAACTCGCGTTAATTAAAACTGCAATATTTAAACTGATTCAATGGGATGTTATAACCGTAATTTAGATAATGAACTACCAGTAAAACTTTAACAAGGACAGAGCTAACAAATTTTTCTTAGTCGCCGTTCAATTGATTGCAAAGAATGAGTTATATGTACTGATAGCAGTTATTCCATTAGCAAGGTAAATTTGTGCTATAACAAAACTTTTTGTTCATGCTACGAACACGGGTCTGTTAATTTGTAACTCGATTCTGGTGATATTCATCGACATAATTTATTCGGCACTTTTTAACGTTCGCTCTTCGGCAATAAATGCTTAAATATGGCATGTATTTCAGCCGTCAAGAAAATGGCAAGTTGCTTAGCAAGATCGCAATCTCTCTCAAATTTGTCTTCTTTTTAGTAATCGTGCTAATTAATAGTTCCTCTAATCCTCTCATTCATCATCATTCGTTTAATAGAGCTAGTTCAAAATAATTAGGCGGCTACTTTTCCGGGTGCTGAATTTTCCACTCCAACCAACAGTAGATGCTCGGTTCCGAGGCTTTGCATTAGTTGTATTATAATTAGAGTGAAATTGATGATTTCTAAGTGATGAAAAATCGGGTCGTATTTTCTAAATGTGGATAAATTTCGGTAGTTTCACCTTTTTTTGGTTTTTTTTTGTTTTCAGGTAGACCTTTGTATTTGTTGGTAGTTCACCAAAATTTCCTTCACTATCTTTCAGAATTGCGTCGAGGATATAGCAGTTTTGACAGTAATGATATATGGGCAGGATTATAATAAGGGACGCTCGCTCTAAAGTGGGGCGGGGGCATTGGCGGGTTCGATTGTAGTAGCAGCAGTTATTTTAGCCCCCAATTTCCAGTCGCCAAAATCGCGGTTGGGGGCCAAATACAAATTCCGGGAGAATGAGGCCAAGCCACACTTTGTTACACGCCCCAAATGGTGTGCTACATTTAGCTATTTTCTACAAACACATTACTTCTACATCACACTATTATTCCATACCAGATGTCTCGTTTCGTTCGCCCATCAAAGTATAGGTGAGTCATCTACAAAATGACTGTAATGGACAATATATTCAGACAAAATGCAAAAGAAAGCAGTGATCGGTATGCTAATGCAACTATTCCAAATCTTCTCCATACCGTAGACATGTCTTTGGCACGTCAGCAAAACACGATCTTTGCTTCGACAATGTAAAGGTGTCAGGTAATGCGTGGGACACCAATCTCGTAAAAGTTAACCCTGTAAGCTTGTGATATTCTGACTACTCATTAAGAAAATATATGGCAAACTTGATAATACGCGAACCGCATTGCTGATGATAAGCTTTTATTAGAAATTTGTTGCGGTCAACTGGAACTCGAGTGGTGGAGGAGCATTTGCCGTAATTCCTCATAAAAATGCTGGTATGTCTGAAAAAGGCCGCGTGCTCGTGGTCACAAATCTTTTTACGCCAGAAAATTACAAATAAGGCTACCAGAATTATGCGAAAATCGACAAGTGTCCTGTTGTCGAAATTACCTTTACGCGCCCAATTACGCTCACATTTTACACTAATTGTTTTACTCTTATAGGAAAAATTGTCGATGGTATACCACTATATCGCGGCCACACTGCAGCAGTCCTCGACACGGACTTTGCTAATTTCAATGACAATGTGATTGCGTCCGGTGCGGAGGACTCAAAAGTCATGATATGGAACATTCCCGATGAATTGGGCGAACCAGAATCGCCTGATATTATACCTGCTGCCACATTGAGTGGACATAGCAAGTAAGTGAATAAAAGAAGAAAAACGGATAAAGGAAAAAAAATGCGCGTTGCTTTGTTCCGTTGATTACGCGGCAGCATATATTCATGCGATATAAATTTATTTTTATTTACTTGCAGAAAAGTCGGTCACGTTCTCTTCCACCCAGTAGCTGACAATATTTTGGCGTCGTCAAGCGCTGATCTTTCAATATACGTATGGGACCTTACGAATAGCTCTCATGCACTCACACTCAGAGGCTTCACAGATCTCATTCATTCTCTTTCCTATTCATATAATGGTAACCTTCTCGCGACAACTTCTCGCGACAAAAAACTTCGCATATTCGACGTTCGATCCACAGAAACTGTTCAGCAAGCAGATAGCCATCAAGGAGTCAAGGGCTCGCGAGTAGTGTGGTTGGGAGATGCAGACAGGCTTGTAACAACAGGCTTTAGTAAAATGAGTGATAGACAGGTGTACGTGTGGGATACGAGAGCTTTGAACAAGCCGATAAAAACTGTGCATCTGGATACTTCAAGCGGAGTGGTCATGCCTTTTTATGATAACGATACGAAGATGCTGTTCTTGGCTGGGAAGGTTGTGTTCTGGATGAGATTGGGTGTGAGAAAGGGTTAGCGTTAAATGAACGATAAAGGATGAGTTATTCTGTTTGATCCGTCGACCGTACTGACAATGTTTATAATTTAAACTTATACTTCATTACGCGAACATTTCATTTATCGTTCACAGGGGTAAGTCGTGATTTACGCACTTTTATCTTTATATCAATATCAGTTTTCCCAATATTTACCCTATCCTACCCTGTCGTTTCATTCCAATCCATTTTCCAGTGATGGCACAATCCGCTACTATGAATTCGAGAACGATGAGCTCTACTTCCTGTCGACGTATCAATCTCCCGAACCTCAACGTGGGTTAGCCTTTATGCCTAAACGCGCATTAAATATCAACGAGTGCGAAATTGCTAGGGCGTACAAGGTTATGAGTCATATGATCGAGCCGATTTCGTTCGTTGTGCCAAGAAAGGTAGGCAAAATGGGGGACTAGTGTAGAGTTGCGACTGTGAAGGCCGGAATAACAGAGGGGAGGATAGATGCTTGCGATTTGCCGGCGTTTAGAACATTCGCTCATAATCTCGATTTTTTTTCTTATTCCTTCAAACAATTCGTCAGTCTGATGCTTTCCAATCCGACATATTCCCGGAAACTCCGAGTGATGAGCCATCCTTGACCGCAGAGGAGTTCTTTTCTGGTAAAAGCGCGAACCCGAAACTTGTCAATC
This sequence comes from Paraglomus occultum, assembly GCA_910592205.1. Classification (NCBI taxonomy): domain Eukaryota; kingdom Fungi; phylum Glomeromycota; class Glomeromycetes; order Paraglomerales; family Paraglomeraceae; genus Paraglomus; species Paraglomus occultum. The sequence goes on along the minus strand of CAJVPJ010000222.1, from coordinate 23,791 downwards.
TTGAGAATGGATTTACGCCGAAACCGAAGAAAGAGTTTGTTTCGTCTGCTCCGCCAGAAGAGAAGAAGGAAGAACCCCCAGTATTGAAGACGGAGGAGGTTTGGAATCGGGAATGGGGAGGGGGATAGGAGTGATGGGGCGAACTTGGGATGGAGATTTTCAAATGGATGAAAACTATCCGAGAAAAAAGGGGTTTGGAATATTGCTGTCATGTAATACTCATCAGATTTTCCACAAATTACCGTGGCTCCACATATTCACACCCAACAGCTCCAAGAAGCCTATAACAACTTGCTACAAAAGAATACAGAGTTACAAAAACTACTTGGCGAACGAGATGAGAAGATTGCTTCATTGACTGCTGAACTGGAACGTTTGAAGAGTGATTAAAACAAAATTATACTCTCTCACTCGAGTATGGTATTTATTATCTGTATTTTTGTTTGCTTTTCGATTCGAATATATTTATAGGCGTTCTTCTGGTTAGATAAAGTAGAGGCAGAGGGGGGTATTATCGAACTTGGTTTGTAGTAGCTGTTTGATGAAAATGGAATAGAGTACAAATCTTGATAGAGAATAAAACGTGGATATAATAAAGACTTTTTTTTACATCTGGTTCTCTCACAAAAGTGTTGAGCGAACTGACCAGTAAACACTAAGTAATGAAGTGTTACAAAAGTCTTTGGATACAGATGTTTAACTTCAAACAGCTGTGTTATTATTATATCAAATGACTAAATACTCGAAAAATTAGACTAAAAAAAATATCAAGTGTTCGTTCACATTATTATAAACATAAGTTGACAACATTCCTTAACTCTCCTCTTCCCTTGTACTTGACAATGACCTGCAGGTTTTCAATAGGTTTAGATCAGGTTTTATAGAATCTTTATTAGCATTTACAGAAAACCACTAATACTAAAGCTGCTTTTAGACAACAAGTACATATTAATATGGGGCAGACTACATTAAATTGCTGATGGTTTTATTTATTGATTGCAACTAGCAAGATACTATTCATTTTAACATTTTATATATTTTATTGATACTATTAATAATCTTATTCTTCTTTATCTTGACATGATGAATATTGCAATAAGACACAAAGTACTTGTATTAGGTAGATACCTGAAGTCTTAATATTAGGTAACTATTAATATTTTGCACTGGCCAGCGTGTCATGTTCATATAAAAAATTCAATAGCGAATTCAGAAGCCGGATTATTTTCCTGCTATCCAAATTTTCTGGTATTAAATAAACCCACTTTCTAACTCAAATTTAATCCATGATAATAGGGAGACTCGATATGTCGGATTTGGAATTCGGACAAAATTTTCGGCCCTTTTTTGAATAGTTAAGAATTTTCGATAAGTCGGACGACACGTATAAAATCAATCCTGTCGGCTAGATTATAACACGATAAGTCAGACCACGTATAATCTTTAGTAACGTAACAAAATAATTACGCGTCATTATTTAGCATCTAAACAATATTTTGTTATCTTACGTCATCATTTCTTTATCGCAATATATTATTTGTAATACATTGTATAACTGTCTTAATCGTCAATAAAAAGGTTGACATAGTCAATTGCTTTCAAATGCATTAGAAGAAGAAGACGAAGAAATCATAAGCAATTTAATATCAAATATGGATGCTTTGAATAGCATTCAAAATATTTACAATATAGTTCTGATATTAAAAAATGCATCGGGGATAAAAAACCTTCAGTGTCAAAGTCAAAGAAAGCGAATCGCAGCTAATTTTAATGGGAACTAGCAAAACGTTGTGATGTATGAATTTAGTTCAATACTCGCGCTGTGTTGAGGGAGGTGTAACAGCACCTGTTTGGAGGTAGCAAGCGTTAACTAGGATGCACGGACGTTAAGCTGAAACATGAGGAATCGCTTCTCTAAAACTGCCTATTTTATAAATTTATTATATAAAAATTGAATTATATATTACATTTTAAAACAGTTTGTATTAACTCATAACATGCAAATAAAAAGTACGTTTATGATTTATTATTATGATAAAGTCGGATATCTCGTTAAGTCGGAAACAGGTGTCCGCCCCGACGAGTCCGATTGCCTTGTGTATAATCTAAGTTTTACAAGAAGATCAGGGATATCATCACCCCAGTCAAAAAATTTACTTGATAGGTAGATTATCCTGTAGCGCTAAAATTTGTCCCTGCAAATTTAAAAATACTCTAGTAAGAATTTTCTTTCTTTAGCCTTCCATTTCTCATATCGCTCATAGAGCCTGTTTTGATTATATTCTAATAAACCCTATCCGCTCTACATCGTTGTAGATGGTGAGCATTTTACTGATACAATAATTGTAAGGCAAATTTTTCTTGCATTAGTAATGATGACGTGAAATGGACATACAACAGTACTCTGTAACATCTGAATTTATCATCAACTCGCCTTGCACGTACTTACACGCTTTGATATCCTATAATGTGGCTTCAATTTACTTGATGAGTTGATACTTTCACTGATTTGTTTGTCGGTCTGCGCCTGAGCCATGTTCAAAATATAGTTGGCGCAGCGTCAATAAGAAAAGAGTGCTATTACCAATCCGCTTCTTACTAAAACTCAAATAATTCTCCCATAATCCACAGTTCTAACATTGCTGATAAAGAAAGCTAGCAAAAATGTGAAACACGTAACTGATTCTCCTACAGCTGTTTTGTCAACTTCACGCGTGTTGTTATGTGATTCAGAAATTATGCCATTATCAGTTACGCGGGAAGGCGAAGAGATGTTCGAGTATCTCGTGACACGGCAATTTGGGTGCATTATGTATGTTACGAAAGGATATATGTCAAATAATATTAACACTATATTAATATGTACACGCATTCGGAGACTCGTACTGAATGAATGGGCAGGCATATTTGTACTTACTTGTGGATCACCTGTTTGATACCAACAAGATTTTTTCTGGCGATAAATCAACGTACAGTCAACTCTCTCTAAATGCACTCCCTCTAAATGCACACTCTCCTTAAGTGCACGGTATTTCAAATTCCCAACTGAGAGAATTAGTGATAAGTGCACACTCTCCCTATTCTGCACGTGCAACTGATTTCATAATCCCAAAGCCTCATTTCAATATGAAAATATTCTCCGTAAATGCACGCACGTGACTCTTGTGCATTAGTAGCGTAGTGGTAGAATATTTGTTTTCTAAGCAAGTTGCCTCAATTCAACTCCCGGCTGATGCAGTAGTTAAGTTGCCAAATGTGGCGTGATTTTACCAAACCGCCAATCGTTTACATCAGGCCATCCGATATTTAATCAGACTATTAGTACCTGACGACAATGAAATCATCAATGAACTTGTAGGAATGTTTAGAATAGGAGAAGTAGCAGTAATTTGGAAGACATGGATGAATAACACTGAAACAGTTGTTATCAGTGCTAGTGTTGCGTTAAAAAGCTTGGAGATCGTACATTTTTGATTCAACAAAAGAACAAGTGAAAATGACGAATATTCTTGAAAGGTATATTAGGGAAAGAAATCTAATATGATGCGACAGACAAGCATAGATCAGTATTTTATGCAATGATTATTATTATGTGAAAAGCCAATAAATTACAATAAAATATATATTCCGTTATCACGTGATCTACTAATACAAACTCCCTAAATGCACACTCATTGTTATCCCTAAATGCACGCTCTCAACTTTTCATTCCCATTTAGGGAGAGTTGACTGTACTGAATGTTCGCCAGCATTGATTCTGATGACATGATTACACGATAATATGTTCTGCGTCACACAATTTAACGAAGGAATGCTTGTTTATAACTGGGGATTATTTTTAATTACAATAGTAGCGGATGCGATGGGAGCTATGTAGGGGGGGTTAGTAAATTTAGATGTCTATTCGACGTCGCCTGCGTCTATATCAAGTCAAAGACTGATTGGGTTGAACATAATTCTAGTTTTCGACCGATCTGTTCAAGAACATTGTAATGGTCTCATAATAGAGAACATTCAATACTGATACTGTTAAGCAATTCAAGGTTTACCTTAGTTGCGTTTGTAAAGGACACGCAAATTAATACTATTATTTTGCGACCCGTTCGGGGTGAAAACGAGATTGCGACTCACGGAATTAGAAGGCATCAAACCAAATCGCCAGTTAGTTAGGTAAAGGAGAAGGAGGGGGACCGGATGCATCCCCCTTCGCCTCACTGACTTTATGTAAAGAAACGACTACTGATGGATTGACCATCAAAAAAGTCAATCTTGTACCATCATTTGTTTATATTAAAGTGGCATACTCCATGTATATTTGCGGAACTCCTTGGTCATACAATTACAATAAGAAACTGTTTCTTATATAAAGTGATAAAGTTGCAGCCATGTCTTGCGGACTGTTGCTCGAGTCCCTTAAGAGCACCAACGTAACTCAAAGTAAATATCTTTCTGCGATTATTATTTTGTCTGTTAGAAAATTGTTAACTGAATTGCTCTTATACCAACAGAAAATCAATGCTTATTACGTCCACTATAATGTGAAATAATTATGATAACATGAAAAGCCTATTGTTAGTTTGATTAAAAAGTTTGATGTAAGTACATACTTTTCTCAACTCTGTCAGTCGTCCATTCTGCAAAGTTTTGGTCTATTTGCCATTCGTCACACATTTTGTTCTGTTATATCGCAGATTTGGGAAATTATGAAAGCTGTATATACAAGTTGACATTTAAATTCTACGGAGTGTACGAATATGTAAAAACTCTATGCACATATCGAACTATGAGATTAGCGCAGCGCAACAATTCATGTGTTTAATGTGCTGTGTGGCAATACTTTTCGTTAAATTAATTCGGAATAAATTATGAATCAAAGTTCAAGTGTTATTTCTCAAATCGCTAGCTTCTCTTCCCCGTTTAAAGACGAGATAACTTCAAATCGAATGTGAAATTAATTAATAACGGAAAACAATAGCTGTAAATTACACATCAATCATGCTGTATCGCTAACGTAGTTCACCAAGCCGACAATTACCACCTTGAAAGTTGGCTTGCTAACAGTATGTCGACAAGTATAATGATACAATAACCATATCTTTATGGTTATCAAAGGTAATGATGCTAGATGTTTAATCCTGCACGTCATTCAGAGATGGAGATCCAACGCATCATTCCGAACTCTCATTTCCATATCCGCGCGGTGTTTGTTACATTGCAGTTAATTTAGCCAATCATAAATAGATTTCAATAATGAATCCGGATTTATGATTAATAAGAGATGATTAATTTGAAACTTACAATTATTTGTGTAAGTTTGCAACAGAGAACTCCTCCTCTCGCGGCTAACGGAATTCAAGGCTTTTTGTTTTGGGGTGGTCACCGGGTGATTTTCGCGGTAATGAGAGACGGCTTAACTGGGCCTTAACAAGCACCTTGCTGTGAATAAAGATTCCTCGCAATCTACCATATGAGAATGAGGCTATTGTACAATTTTCTATCGAGAACTATATTACAGAAGTGCAAATTCAAAGCCTCTTTAATATTATCGAAACATTATGTAATTATAAGTTCTGTATCAAACCTTACCAGTAGATTGCTGTTCAATAACATATCCGAAGCGTGAACGCACCGACCTGAAAACTACAATGTGCGACTTTTCTGGGGATGGAAAGGACAGTTATAGTTTGCCGAAGCAGATAACTCGGATAGAAGAAAACAAATGCAGAAGGGAGAGGAAAGAGGCGATAAAACATAGTGTTAGTGAAGCTGGAAAACATGTTTAATTAACAATATTAATATTAGCCAGTTCATTGTTTTCTCAATGTATAAACCGGATCTTTTTAACTCGGCTTGCAAAATTTTGATTGTGCAATGCATATAAGTCTCGGTTATCATAAAAACTGGCTTGTGATTGTCAATTTCAACGCAGAACCAAATAGTTTATTACTTAAATTGAAATATCGCTAAGTAGGTATGTCACGGTTTTTGGTTATAAAAGACGGAATCCAAAATATCTGTTACCGAACCATCAACGCAGAAAGTTGCTCTGATATTACTCGGAGAGAAAAAAATCTACTATTATGTATTGTATAAATTGTTATTCAGTCAATTCATTCTGTTATTGTTGCGAATTGTTTTAATAAACTTTATCATTATTACAATACGAAATTTGTACGTGTTAGTGTATAAGCAATACTAATACAATAACAGTCACACATTTGTTCAGGTCTGGATTTTTTTTCATAGTAATTTTTTTCCCCCAGTCACATTCATAGTGTTAGTCGCAAATATACAATGCGAAAACGCCGTTGAAGGAACATAATTTTTATGTAAACATTTGATTACGCCAACTGGTTTTTTATATTCTAGAAATCTCCCTTTGCAAAGGATAGAATATGGACTAACAGTCCAATTATTTAAGCGAATGACGGATTTGTGGGGAGCTTAGATTATCACGTATGAATCCAAATATAACTTCATTTGGTAGGGTGAATGGTATTCTTCAACTTTTGAAATCTTTTGTCAACTCGTTTGTTTGCTTCTGTGAATAAAAAATTTTGTTATGATCTTCGAAGAAATGTAAATTGAATAAAAAAACCACAAAGTGACAGAACGTAGATACTTTGAAGCTTTAGTAAAGACTAAAATAAATGTTTCAGTTGCAGGTCATGGCAAGGTTCAAAAATTAAAATTCGAGAAAAATTAAATTATTCAGTTGTTTCTTTCCAGATCCATCCAATATTGTTTCACTGCCACTGAATCAGCTTGTTCCTGGTTTATAGAGAGTTTGATGAGTAGCTACTTCTAAATTATTTCTTGAGAATATGTTGTACCAAAGGGACACACGCAACACAAAGGTCATAACTCCACAACACAGAGGTTAGGAGGTAGCGTGGAATCCACACCAGCACTGGGGTCATCCCCCATTGACACAGAGGTCGAACAAAATAGCTCCCTCGACGACACAGAGGACGCATGAGAATGGGATAGGACAATGGCAAGTTAACAATATTCTCCATTGACGTACGCACAAAGGTCAAGTGGAAAGATTGGGATGACAGATGTTATACCATTGGCAAAAAAGTATGAAACTTCACCTTAGACAAGCTTGCGCGCGAGTTTTTCTTTGTGGCTTGATGGTATCGTCTTAGAAATGAGACTAAGTGTCCCTTATACAAACTGTAGGCTTTGTTTTTTTTTGTTGGACGTTTGTATTCCAGGAAGTCAAGTAACGAGCAGTAAGTTAAATCTTCGAAGTACGCGTCAGTAGACATAGTTCGCGTTTATTTACACATCAATTTTGATTTATAAACTCCGCTCGACCAATCAAAAAAATTTTTTCATTTAAAAACGTTGTTCGTTGTAACGATAAATACAGTAATAGTTGATCAAACTTGGCAATACATACTATAACGCTAATCCCTATACGTAACGTTCGTATCCAAGTAAGGGAATTTGGTCACTTTTGTTTAAACGAAATTGAAACAAACATTATAGTCGTTGAATATTATTTAGTTACTATACGCTTTTAGGTATTTCACTGAATCATTCTGCATACGCGTTGTTAGTCCGACTTATCACTTTATAAACTTTATCTTTTTAACTTTAAGCAATAAGTATTGCCTGTTTTCAATAATTCAACGACCAACGATAGAAAGACATAATTTTAATTTAAGGAAAATTAAATTTGTTCTTTATTCCGCGGAAAAAAAATTAACTGCATATTTTAATATTACCAGTCATGGGACATGTTACCGTGTAGCCAAATGTTGTGTCTTACTCCCCAAGTCGTATATGCTTTAAGATTTTCGTTTGAAGTTGGAGTAGCTTTAAACTTGTTAAACGTTTTGTTCAAGCGTTTTTTATTTCCCAACTATTACGTCAAACTCAAACTAACGTTTCCGTTGTCTTTAAACACAGTGCGAACATGAAAAGGCAATGCGTATGAACTGTTGCAGACATAAGACAGAATCTCACGTCTGCCTCCAACTGAAATATTTACTAATAGTGTGGTACACTATATATACTAATATACACTTACTCACGAAACTGGCAAGTCATTCAAGTCATGTCTCTTAGTAAAACTTGCATCTGGTACCGAATGTTAACGGTTACCGGGTGTGAGAAGACACATTTAACTCAAAAAACCAAAAACACTCGATCGTTATTATATTAAGACAATACGTTGAAAACGCTCTCATAAGTAAACCTTCGAAAGCTACAATAAAAACAATAATATATAATAACGGTTTGAAGTACTTTTATTTGTTATCTAAAAAACCACAAACCTAATCTTAACCAGGCGTAACTGCTTAAATATTCTAGCTTTAGTACGGAAAGGTGGTCGTTCTGTTGTCCAAGTAGAGTCAACGTACAGTGTGTTGCTGGAACTTAATGAAAATGTGAAAGGCGGAGATCTAGGTTTTCTTAAGGTCCAAGAACTGTTTGATGTCAACTATTAGTTGAGAAAATTGATTTAGCAATGAATTCATCTTTGAAAACATTGTTAAAGGTTTTACAGAATAAAAATTACTTGGTTCAAATTCTCTCAGTTGTGTTTTCAAACAAAAAAAAACTTGAAAAACATAATGTTTTTTAGAAAACGAGAATGCTAAGTTAGAGAAAACTATCCAAGAGTTAAAAAAAAAACAAGAAGAATTAGAAGTAAGGTAGAAGAATTGGAAAATGGAGTGAGAAAAATCTGAAAAGCCTTAGAATAAATAGATTAAAAAGATGAAAGCCCAAGGTTTGTATTACACATTAGTTTGTTTACAGAGACTATCAGAGCCAAGATGATTTGGAAAAAGCTTTTGAAAAAATGAAAATTTTGTGGCATATAAACAACTTCAAAAATTACCAGTCTTACCAAAGAAAACTAATAATGATAAGTTTAAACAATTGAGTAGTAAGATAAAAAGTAAGGTAAACCAAACTAAGAAAATAGTTAACATTAAGAAGTTTAACACATATATATTACAAAAGAGCAAGTAACATGAAATGATTTGTCAGTTGAGACGAGGAGACTGTAATTTCTGTTCTAAAAAAATACTAATAAAAACTGCCTCGTTAATACCGCATTTGCTAGGGTTTTTCTATAACGGATGCTAACCGAGAGGTATTATATTAATATGTCAGTTCTATCAAATATACTTGATACAACGGATATCATGTTCAGCAATCAAATTGTACAATTCGTTAATTTAACATTATTCACGTATGCGTAAAACTTGAACAAAATCAAACCATGAGACGGAAAGAACGTAAATATCTAAGTATCTGAAGTGAATTACTCTATCAGGCATACCAAAAACGGATTATGCAAATAAACATGATAACACGAGCTTGACAAGTGTATAAGCAGTCTGTATCAGACGTTCTGACTTCTGGTAAATTTCAATGAGATAGAGAACTGGAGTGTAAAGCCAATGATGCGATTGTAAGACTCGACAATGCGTGTATATACACAGTAGAAGTCGATATAACGGACTAGTCGGAACCATAGTCTTTTTCACACTTTTGTCCGTTATATCAAATTTTTATTAAATAGTAATTTAATCTAACACTTATAAATTCCGTCCCAGAGAGAAAGTCCGTTATCATTAGCGTCCGTCATATGGACGGTCCGTTATATCGACTTTCAAACAAAACAATCTCGGAATTAGCGCCTCCTTGATGAAAGATTTAAAAGTCTTATCATCTTGGGAAAGAAGAAGCAAGCCACGCTAAGACTTTACTGTTGATTGACTTTCCTCGTATAATAACATACTTGTTCAGTAATTGTATATAACATTTGTATTTAACTTAATCAAAAATTGCTTAGTACATGACCTGTTATCGTTATGAAAACTCGATGTAGCGGATCTCTCGCTTTAACGAGGAAAATTTACTGCGTCGTTAAACCAATATTTTTTTAAAGAAATTCTTTGGCAACGTTGCTTGTACGGCCAGAATCGTGATTCGCTGGAGCTGCTACTTCTTATTATTATCATGTATCTTGTTAGTTCCAGAAATGTGTTTGCGCATGAATGTTTACACAGAATCGGAAGACGCTGAGACCGTTCTGCTTGTTCCAAAGACTTTCGTAACACTGTGTATCTAATGCCCACAGTCTTATCCGACTTTGAAAGTAGCGTTTGTAAAATTGCATTGATCTAAACTACAATAGGTTAGACGGATAGAAAAGATCTGGTTCACTAAATGCCGGAAAAGCCGAATTCTGTTGTATTCCAAATTGAGCGAAACCATGCACATAATATATGATAATGACTCTTAGTCTGAACGATTCTGGGATTTGTTGTCACAATTAATTTATGAACTATATAATTGTGGTGATACCAAATACATAATAAAGTTTTTACCTTTGTCACAGACTTTGTTTTTAAAGTAAAAAGGCTGTCAATGTTACTTTGCAAAATGACAAAGCAAGTATGACAAGTATTAAAAATTGCGTTTGCTCTTATGGACCAATATTCATGTTATATCCGTGAACGTTCAATTATCTGGTTGAACATCCGTTCTATGGCATTATTTACAGGACCTTGTCGCATTTCATCAACATTAACTTGTAGACGTGGCTAAGGTTAAATGGAACGAGTCATTTACTCTAAGATAAGCTATCCTTATAGTCTACGGAATTCAATTTCTGTGACAACTATGCAGTAGTTACTTAAAGATCCAGATATCGCATTTCTTACAATAGAGAGAGATTGGACGGCTACCAGTTTGCGTAAGGTGCACATTCTTTCCTTTGATTAATATATAAGAAGCCTCATGTCTCATATTCACTTTTACTGTTTATTCGATATTATTGTGAACCACTAATTCCCATATCGATCAGGAATATTATTCCCTGGATTGTAAGATATAACTGCTTGGAAAAATTAATGAAAATATTCCAAATGCTAACAATCTTTGTAATTCAGAACGCTAGGGATTTGATGCAATAAAGCGAATACATAGATCTGCCAATAAGGACAACAAAGCTTTGTCTTTCTAAAATATCAGACGTACACTCTCCAAAAAAAAGCACTTGAACGGAGATTTAATGTACTAGAATTTTTGAGTTTCGATGACGTTAGATTGCGCCCCGCCTACATGTAAAAATGCTCGCACAATTTCATCGAAGCATGTTGAAAAGTTGTAAGTTTGTTAAACAAACAATAAAAATCCGTGATATTTATATGAAATACCACGTCCAGTAACGAGTTTAATTAAAATTCATCGTTTACGATTGTAATTAAACCCATTTACTAGAAACGCTGAAAACAAATTCCTTAATTAGACGCGTTGACTTATATTGCTTTTGATAATTAATACATTCTTCGACTAAGAGCTGTTGTCTAATAATAGTAGTCTTGTGCATCATTGTTGAACAAAACCGTTTGTTGCCGATACGGAAATTAGAAATATTCGATAAATACAATATAGATTTTTTAGTACAATATTTTGAGAGAGAGCTTATACCTTAGCGATAGAAGTAAAATAAAATTTTAGATAAGCCTTAATTGACGCGAGCGGTAAGCAAGACTCACTTCTGGAACTAAAAAAATATTCCCCGAACAAAACGCTCTTCCAACCGTAGAATTTGTATTGTATGTGAAATTTAAACTATTCAACTTTTTTGGGAAGAACGATAAAATTAGTTTTGTCAAATTTTAATTTTAAGTTTAATTTTATTCGGATGGACCATCCATTATACATGCTTCAAACCTTCTTGGCTTTCGATTAAATTCGATACGTATTGGTGACAATTTTCCTTCACAATATTTGGCGTTTTTGGGATCGTATTTGATTCGATTAAGGTCAGGAGAGAAGGCCAATCACGTAAATATTATTTTCTTTAACATTTTGCACAGAATATGTACATTAAAGTCACTTTAAATTAATAGCAAAAGCTTTTAGTCTTGATAATCTTGATAATTCATTTTTCAATCGGCTCATACTAACCTCTTCCCGAAAAGCCATGATTTTCCTTTGCCTGAAGATGCAATATTGTCCGGATACTTTCCCGGGTTAAAATCATACTGTGTGGCTTGGATCTGTAATATATCAACTCACCCAAATAAGTTTTTTCTTTTACAGGTTTACACAAGTTAGTTGCTTACATACATGACTGTTTATTCTTAAGCGCAGTATCAACGACCATGCGCGTCTCAAGCATGGTAGTTCAAATCCACGGCGATACCAAATTGTCCTTCAAGATACTGTCATAAAGGCTAAACCGGTAGGTAACCTCGTTATTTCGGTTTGAATAAAAAATCATGAGGGTAAAAAACTTTTTTCAGTTCAGTCTTTTACATCTTGTCAAAAGAGATAAGCTTCTCACAATCTTTTTTGTTTTGCACTTTGTTAATAAAGAAGACAACCAACAAGCTCCGAAACACCAGCAGAAGAAAAGTGATGAAATAAGTATACGAATTATTGACAGCACTTTCGTTCACGAATCAGAACCTTTGGGAAATAGAAGTAACTTGTACGGACGAACGAAAAAATAGCACCTCCTGAGTAGAGAAAAAAAAAGTCTTGTATGTGAAATATCCTCCGAATAAGCAGTTTCTGCTGACAAGCTCTCGGAGTGGAACATCAAAGCAAAAACATCGGTCCAGACGCAAACCATAGGATCTTCGGATATCACCTATCGAATCTTTTCATCGAAAGCATAAGCTACGAGTTTCAGCTCTAAGCGGACTAGCAAAAACTATTACTGAAACACGTTGAAGAGTAAACCGAAAAATCCAACCCTTTGTTGTCCCCATTCATGGATACCTCATAGAAGCAATAATGATAGTTGACCCGATACGGAGACATACGGGGAAGTAGATCGGTTGCCGTTCTCATTAATAATGGCCTTTGTAATATAATGGAAATTCAAAGTTATAGGCAATGTTTACTAAATGTGTTTCATTCACATTATTGGGATCCGAGTATGGTGCCCCCCAATCACAGATCGAAAGTTCTAAAACAGAATGTAAATAAGCCTCGAAAGTTACGATTGGTATGTACAGAAGACGTTGGTTTTATAACCATTGTAACCAGGTTGGTCAATCTGCAACAGACATTGTCTATTGTAACCAATCAGGATAAATTAACAAATGAACGTTCAAACTTTTCCATTGTACTTTTAGAAACTTCGTGTTCCATGACCACAATGGAAATTATTGAAAGGCCGGAGTAAATCAGAAAGACTGGGTCCGATATGTATGACATTTTACGGCACATATGCATACGAATATGCGTTAGTACTTTTAAATAAGGTTGTAAAGGAGCAAGGTGCAAGTTACAACGTTAGCATATGATAGTCACAGGTCGAATACCCATTCCTGTGAACCTCAAGCCACAAATATGTGATATAGTACCATACAATAGGAATCTCAAAAAACAAAGAAGTCGAAAGGTACATGTTAAAAGCTCTTCAAAGGTTGCGCCTCTTGCAACTGCGTTCAATGGCAATGGCAACGCATTAACCAAATACCAACATTTCCATTCATCTCAATTAACATACTCTTCAGGCTCATTGGACATTTCGACCCATTTAAGAGTAAATCCATTTATCACGTGTCGTCAAGGACAAATATTACACAAGCGTATTACGATATCGCGCAATTGCGGTTGGATGAAACAGGAGAATCATTTACAAACTACTGGTATTTTGTTTCAATGCTTTCGATTTGGAATCTACCATAACTTCGTTACTCAAACTGATAATCTTCGTTTATGCGAAGCCATCTCTCTAAACCTAAATATAACCAGTGTTGCCTGATTCTTTGTAATCCTTATTTTTAGAAAATTTGATCACGCGGATAATTGAAGGTGATACAAAAAGCAACAATAAGTAATGCATTCCTTAAATACATTCTCTCTGACATGAATCAAATAATATTCCATATTAATTTCTTTTCAGCTGCCTGTATTTGTAGTGTAGGGTAACAATAACATTTGTATTGGCTTGAAATTAATGATTGTACTTTCGAAAAACGACAATCCATTAAGATAAGGTATGTTACAGTGTGTTTGTGTGTGTGTAATCCCATAGACTACCAATCGTGGAAATACCGTTTCGTAATGTTAATGAGTTTAACCATATTTTTAAATAATACCTTCAATTGGTTCAAAATCGTATAGTTATAATACAAAACGCTACAGATTGTCGAGAATTCCCGCAAATGAAGGCGCAAAAGGATGAACGTACAGGATGTATGTCGTATGCGGCATGCGTGGTGATCGATTGTTGAGACCAGGAAAGCTACGCATTGCGGCTGTATGCAAGTCTTGCAAATCGCACAGAACATGGTCAGATTGAACAGTATAATTGTTTCGTCATTGCACAAGAACAACGAATAAATTGACGTAATGTCTACGTTATGAACCACCAAAACCCGCAACCGTTTTTCCTTGGTATAATGTTTAAAATCTCTTTCAAAACATCAGTTATGGAGAATAGTTTCCGCAACCGCCTTATACGGCACTTCCGGAACGGTTGCGGCACCTCGGCTTTTACCGACATTAGCCAAGGATAATATGATTTCACTGGTGAATTCTTGCAAAGCACGAAAATTGAGAAACTTGCGATTGGTCACTCTGGCAACGTATCGAGGCGAAATGTTATGCGGGTCTTGATCGAATAACCAAAATTTAGAAATTTCCGCCCAAAATTATTTAGTTGGTATGTTTCTCAAGGAACACCTGGTATTTATTGGCAACAAGCCACATGATATGCTTCGACAGAGCGGAGGACGTTCAAGCCAAGAGTTATAATGATTAGCAATGATAAAATACAGGTCTTATCAGTCTTACAATAAATTCTTATTGTTGACCCATTTATAGCGAGGCTACTCTGTTGAGATATAGTTGACATACGTGGGAATAAAGAAATTGATCGGAATTACATAACACGAATTCCGAAAATTTACTAGCGCTATCACTGTGCTTGAAAATCAGTATGCAAATGGAAACAAGGTGCATTTTGTGCTTTGTATTTTTTTCATGCTCCTTGTTCGCTGATCACTATCTCTTCATTGACCGCTGCATTAATTTGAATATGTATAAATGTTATTGTTACATGTAACTACTGTGCCACAACTTTACGTAAAAACGGGTATGGCCAAAATAAGGGGCCTGCTATGGTAGATAAAATATACATACTATTGTAGATGTTCACGTGATTATAGTTATTATTAGCTACTATTGTACTTACTATTGATAGTTTTGAAGCATATTTCTGTATCATTTTGACAATAAAGTTCATGGAACTACGGTACTTCACATTCTTTTTTGCACATATCGTCATTAGACTTTCTATATACGAATATGTACTAAACCAATAAACAGTGGAGCGTTCTAATTCGTATGTGATGCCCTTGCTGAAAAAAAAAGGGGAAAAAAAAAAACGCCTCCCCCACTCTTACTAAAAACTCTCATGTTTTCGTTTTAATCATTGTTTACGCTTCAAACAACGCGTCCACCAACAGAGATGTCGGTGTTGTTGACGAGCGTCGTGTCTTTCGCGTTCTCATTCTCATTATTTATTACTATAAATGAGTAAACAAAGCATGCTTTACGCCAAGACATAGTTCATGCACAAAAGCGATTAAATGAGGATAAACAAATGTAGTTTTCGTGACACTTGTCACTCGGATGGAAAATAAACGTTTTATTAAAGACCTTGTCATACCATAGTCGAACCAAGATTGGCCCGGAGTTTGGTAGAATTAACAATGCTATCACGGTTAATAATGGTGTACCGATGATTCCCGTTTCATCACCGATTTAACACGCATACTCCTGATGGGTCCTATTTTGGTCAATTACGTAAAGCAATTGTCACCAGCCAAAAGATATAAATTCCCTTCTCGGACCACTCCCGTCCCCTGCTTTTTTTACCCACTTATATAATACTCACTTTTTGATATAATCAAACACGTCAGACATATTCATCATGGACAATAGAAAGCGTAATATATGGGGTCCTGTCTATAACAAAGAGAATGATGACATTGATACTGTAGATCTGACTATACCACATCTTACAAACAAACGTTTGAAGAAAGAAGATCCAACATTTGGAAAAGGTGGATTAGGAGGAGAAAGAGACAGAGAGGGAGGGGGGGAAAGAGGAGGGAGTTACGGTGAGTAAGTGACCGGACATACGCGTTCAGAGTGAGGGGGGAGAAAGGAAGCGTGTTTGTATGCTATGGACAGTGTGTTGTGGTGAGATGTGTTTGTAATGTATTTGCTACATATTCAAATCAGAAGCATCAGTCTATGTTCCAAAACCACTACAAGACATTAAGAAAGGTAATTCGCATCAGAATACAATAAATAAAGGAAAAAAACACGCGTTTCAACAACATTCTTCTTTCAATGGACTGAATGCCACTATTACCGTCAATTTAGAATCTACAAACATAAATCAAGAGAACAATTATAATTCTCAGTATGACGTCCACGCTTGTAAGTAGAACACAAAAGCATAAACGTTATGCAATGTGATATTGATTTAATTCACATATTATTTAACTTTACCCTTTTATCTACACCAAAGACACACATAGTCTCTTTTCTGACCATATTCAACAACCGCCTTACGCACAGTCGGACACTATGTATATGCCATATACTGATCTCACAGATACATACCCATCCAGTGCATTTCCAGATTTTTACGAATCTCATACACAGGCCAACGAAACATCGGCTTCCCTTTCTCAGATACTCAACAATGATTCAACTTACTCTCTAGACAATATATTCTCCCCAGAGATCAGCTCGCCTTATTTTAATCAGGACATTCAATATAGTCTCCCTACAACACAACAGCCCCTTCCTTCAATATCTCCTTCGCACCTTACAGATTCTCTTCCTACAGACTCTAGTACTCTTCCTACAAATTCTCCTGCTATAGATTCTATTTCTCTTCATTATGTAAATTCCCCCCCTATGGACTCTGCTTCTCCCCAACCCCCAAGTTCTTCTCTACCCCTCTCCCCATCCCCCACCCCCGATCCGTCGAATTCATCCGACTCAACGAGTGAAATTTCAGATAACCCGTTTGACGACAAAGCCGTTAAAGATGCAATGAAACAGTTAAATACAGCCGATGGACAAATCCCTGGGCTAATTCCAAAGCTATTTGCTCATCAGGTTATTGGAGTTTCTTGGATGGTTGGCCAAGAGAAAAGGTCGACGACAGTCAAAGGAGGAATATTGGCCGACGATATGGGCTTGGGAAAGGTAGGAAACGAATGGATAAAATGTGCTATAATCCAGACCTCAACTCAGAGTGCGTCACTGTTTGATACGACTTGCATATCTTTCAGTCGATCACTCACAATTCAGTGTTCTGGTATTACACCAAACAAACTTCCATCCCTGATAGTCATAGCTCTAAATGGTCATGAAACAATTAGGTGATTGATTACGTTTTGCTTTTTAATTATACAGACCATCCAAACAATAGCAACAATTCTTATCAATCGACCTAAGACGGATGAACCCAAAACTACTCTTATCGTTGCTCCTTCTTCGTTGGTTTATGTTTGGGACGACGCAATAAAAAAACATGTCGATGAAAGTAAGGAATATCTGTTTGTATGTTTGAAATAATAGAAAGAATTTGGCATGAATCGATTATAACAAACCGATTATTTTATCAAGGTCAATTTAGTGTGCGTATCCATCACGGTCCTGGGCGCACACTCAGTATTAAAGACCTTGAAGCACATGATATTGTCATTACTAGTTACGACATCATTCGAGCTGAATTTGCACGCAAAGACAATCGTGGTCCTTCGGTTCGTGCTCGTTGGTATCGCATTGTGCTTGATGGTAAGGCGAGAACAGAGAAAGTGGCGGTTGAGAACGATAATCGTGCTGAAGGGAGTATGTTGGTTTTCATATAATTTCCATTAACTTTAAATTCACTATTACAGAATCTCATGTTATTAAGAACCATCGTAGTCGAGGTAGCTTGGCATGCAGCGAATTAAATGCTACTTATCGGTGGTGTCTGACTGGTAAGTTTTGGCTGGGGAAAGACTGACTGGAATGAAGAGTTTCGAAAAAATTATTAGTATAGAAAGCTGTGTCGTATGTATGTATGCGAATTCAAAGTAACTTAAAGCGGTAATTTTTCTTTTACACTTCCGCACATAGGTACACCTATTCATGTAAGTTTTCTACAACCGATCTTTGCTCGCAAATTATCTTTTTTCCTGTCTCACAATCTTCTTCCTTTTTCCTTGTGCTTTTAGAACAAAGTTGATGACCTCTTTTCCCTATTCCGTTTCCTTCATGTGGACGAATATGGAGAATGGAGTGAATTCCGTCGGTTGTTCCGTCACAACTATTACCAAGATAAACTTTCTCAACAGAATGTACTATCACGAGTTATGCTCAGAAGGACGAAGACGTCAAAGTTGGGTGGAAGGCCGATTTTAAACCTACCAGAAAGGGTACCGGAAGGTGTAAAACTGGAGTTTTCAACTGAAGAAAGAGAGTTTTATGACGCATTGGAAAAACGCGCGGCAGTAATCTTTAACAGATATATGAAGAAAAACAATGTAATTAAGAATTATGCCCATATTCTATCATTGCTGCTGTCGCTTCGAAGGGCATGTGATCACCCATTTTTGTAAGTATACGTAATAAAAATACCATAATTGACTTTGACGCTCATTTGCTAATAGTTCTATATTCACGATACATCATGAATCGTATAGGGCTCAGCAAAGTATAGAGTTCAATGAATCGCTTCAAGCTGATTTAGGCAAAGCGCTCAAGTCGATGCCAGATGGGACTCTGACCTGGCAACAGTTGCGTCCTGAACCAGAACCAGCACAGAATCCAGAACAGAATTTAGTAGAAAATGCAACATTTGTACATACCGGTGCAGAAAGCAACCCTTCCAACGTCTTTTCAACTATCAACCCTAATTTCAAAATTGAAATTCTAACCCCACCGTTATCCGACAACTCTGCACCTGTCTCGACCGCTGGCGGTTATTGCTCGGTGACTGATTCTGAACGTAGTCTTGGCTTTGGTCAAGCAGTCAACTCTACATCGCAGTATAATTCAGAGTTTTATGGCGAGGTTAATAATAATGAGTGGACAAGAGTGAAACTCGAATCAGAAGAGTCTTTTGAATCGACGACGACTGGAATATCAAGAGATAGTGGATACGGAGAGGAGCTGTATAATCCTATAGAATTGAACACGAAAGCCAGTATAAATGAAACCACATGCGATGGCAATCTCCCACCTGTTGAGGATCTGCTTACATATCCATACAGCGAGTTATTGCCCACTATAGAGACTCAACTGGCAGACAATTTGCCAGAAATTGAATTAACTGATAAAATAGACAACAACCCAATAAATGCATTAGATGTGAAACCAAACGTCAGTTCATTGAACGACATACTCAATCCCACCTCTTCAATTACACAACTGCCAACTCCGCAACCTCAATCGTCCGAAGGTTCCGATTGCGATAGTCAATCTCCTCCTGCAATTGACATGTCTGTATTAGCGTCAGGTTCCGAACTAGTTCCATCCACTAAAATCACTGCTCTACTTAATGATCTCGATGAGGTCGCAAAGACAGAACCTGATTCTAAGATTGTGATATTCTCACAATGGTTGGGGATGTTGGACATTGTCGAAGAAGCTCTGACCGAATACGAGATTTGTCGGGTATGTATAAAGTAGTGGAACACCGCGTATAAAAAACAAGTCTCACATTTCTTTGTCTTTTTCTAGTATGACGGTACAATGAACGTTTTAGAAAGACAAAAAGTAATAAAAAAATTTGATAATGATCCATCGGTTAAAATTCTCCTAATCTCTCTTAAATGCGGTAACGTATATTTTCCCTCTTTTTTATATTAAGCTATAAGTCAATTGTTTTTATGGCTAGACATAGCATTAACGTTTCTGTCTGGTTATGTTTATTAGGTGGACTTGGATTGAATTTAACTGCTGCTAATAGAGTAAGTGTTAGGATAGAGCAAGTTTATAATTGTGTTGGATCGACGCTGATGTTAAATTTTCCGTATTTCGTAGGTATATTTGTTAGATTGCTGGTGGAACCCGGCCGTTGAGGGTGAGTATCGAATACACCTTGTAACACGCTTGTTTTGGCTCAAGCTCACGATGTATTTTTTCATTATAGAACAAGCAATAGATAGAGTGCATCGCATTGGGCAAACAAAGAATGTCACAATAAAGACATTTACAGTAAGCAACACTGTTGAAGATAGAATACTTGTGCTCCAACAACGGAAGGTAACATAAATTCTCTTGACCTTCATGAGCGTATCATCAATACTATGTATACTAATTACTGATCAAAATTGTAGCGAGAAATGGCAAGTAACGCATTGAGCGGAGTGACAGTGAATGACACTGTTCGACTCACGACGCAAGACCTCGCCTTCCTTTTCAATGTAAACAATGAATATCATCCAGTATAGAGAATGTTTTATAATATAATTTGATAGATATCATTAAGAGAAGGGATTTGTACAATACATTATGGGTAGTGTATATAAAGTCCTTATAAATATTTGCTAGCTTTAATCAACAAGACTAATAAATTCATGGCATCAGAATATATGCTTGCACGCAAACAGGTGGCACGAATGATTTATTTTTAATATCCAATAATCTCTCCAGTGGAAGAGAAGAGCTCATCTTGAGCCGTTAAGTTTGTCTAGTTACAACAGCAGATTAACGTTCTGATAATATAACTCAGACAGTAATACAAGTATCATGCTGCATAAATGACTGTCAACCAGAAGGGGAAAAGCACTTTTGAGACGTAATAATTCATAAGTGCGATAATCACATATTTTGACACCTAAACTGGATATCACTATACGTAGGGAAACGCGACAAGTCGGACACGACGGACTTGGGCATGGCTGTCCGGTCCAACTTGCCAAGACTTTCCCTTTGTACTACAATTCTCATTGAAGGATTACTTGTTCTGTCGTTGTGTCATGATGATTTTCATGCAAACGCTTCAGGATAGTCGAGAAAAATCCTCATCGTTCAATTCTTGCAGGCAAGAAAGATTCCAGCCTTTTTTACATTTTATAATAGCAGATTCAATTCATCTTTACCAGATCGGCGGATGTGCGAGTTAACTAAAGATATTCTGGTAAGTCTAAAGATGTTGCCAGGTAAAATGCGGTTGGGTTAATTTGATTGGTCATTGCGTGATACAAGGTAAACAAAGTGAAAATCATTGTTGCGATGCCATTGTTTTCATAATCATGTCCAGATCTAATATTGTAGATGTCAAGCATGTTGTAAAGGACAGTTAATATAACGTCAAGTTTACACGTGCTCATTTTGCTCTTCCCTTTGAAGCTCTTCACACTTGTTCAATAGGTACGCGCAATAAGTGCAGGTTAGCTGAACGTACGGAAGTAAAAAACGAGACGGGCAAGAGCAACATGAATGAAAAAAGTTCTTACTTCAACGTTAGGCACTTGAATGTGCGTGGAAATGGTAATAGTGACGTCAATGAAGGTAATTCACAGGTCATTTAATATACTATTACTGTTACAAAAGAAGCAAGCTTTGATTATTGATAACTAATGACAATCTGCCACTTTCAATTAGCCATGACAAGTTCATTACCGTCTCCGTCATTTGCAACAATCCAACGTCGAGAATTTACTGTGTCCGCAGTTTATACAGACACGCAAACCGGCTTTGGTCAACCCAAAAAGCTGGCCCTGCCTTCCTACGCTATAATCCTGATTATCGCTGGTGGTTCCGTATTCATCCTCGCAGCCATAACTACGATAGTATGTTTGGTTCGAAAAAAATCAACCAAAAAACTGGCACAGAGAAACTCCGTTGGCTCTGGTATATACGCGTTTCTCCCCCAAAATGGTAACTTACGGAATAAGGACGAGGAAGGGATCGGATTTCGGTACGAGCCAAGTCGGCTATTGCCCACCGTTGATGAAGATGACAAGTATCCGGAACAACCGACTCATCCAATGAGTTCTGTTGATCAAAATCGCTTCGGCAGCGGGCATCCCAGACCCGTTGTCAAAATTCCTCCGAATTATACACCGGACATTCAGATTGCCCGTCATGATGGAACTGTCTCTACGTCTCCGCGGCCTAATCAGATAGGCTCAAGTTTACCTCAAGCAAGCGGAAGACAGAACGTAAGTTTCAAGAATGATGCAGATCGAAGGAATAAAACTAGGATAAACACGGGTATTCCGCCACTAGATACTAACGTTGGGAAGCAGGACGGAAACTATGGAGGCAACCAAGGGTCACGATACAGCACTGCTATACGCAATCAGGCATATCGTGGGCACCATTATTCGCCCCCTAACCCCATTATACCTAAACCACGTCGATCTTCACTTGCGCAATCATCACCAGTGTCGCCAGTATCACCAGTGTCACCATTATCGACAACATCACAAATGCCGTTAATCCAAGAACGTGAATCATACGCGCCTCCACAGAATCGCCAATCGCGTCTGCAGCGCTCACGCGGAACTTCACGTTATAACCGCGGACGGTATGGGAGTGCGGTTCAATCACCTGTTTCTTCTTCTTCCGGACAGGCAGCAACGCAAAGGTATAGAACAGATGATTATGATTGGAAGAATTATCACAAACGTGGCAATACGAATGCAACTGGGAGAGCAAGTGGGGATGAAGCTACGCATGTAACTACATACACAGCGACGGATGCTATTGGTATGCGTGAGCCGACATCATTTGGTGATCGTAAAGATGAGAATGAAAACGACTATCTAACTGTTGCAAGTCCTATATTGGACAATAAGTCGACAGGATATCTGTCTGATGAAATGGGTCATAGTGAGGTCGAAACTATGAGATAGCAGATAGGACAAGGGTGTATGTGTGTGCGTTACATATATATATATATATATATTTCATGTATGTACGTTGTGTATCATACAGTATTTTTAATATGAAATCTTCATGCGTCAATTGTGCGACTTGTACCATAAATAAAATCCTTATAGTTTACTGTTAATAGCATTGTTGTTATAATAGAGCTGTGAATTTTATCCACTTTAATAACCGAAAACAGAATTTTACTGTGAATTTGTCACATCTTCTAAAAAGACGCATCAAAGACGCAGATGAAACCTAATTTGTCATGTGGGGCAGACTGCAACAAAACCAGACAAAGTGAACATTTTATTATGTGACATAAATGAGAAGCTGATTATTATGTGGCTCATAACTTACAGACTTGTTAATTTTAATGCTCACTTTATCATACCAGAATGTGATAAATATAAACCATAATGTGATTAATATATGATTACCTCTATATATAAAAATATTAATATGAAACTAATTTACATCAAATCCACTATGGAACCAAAGAATTACAGCACTATTAGAAGCATTTTAAAGATAAAGAAAGCTCAAGGAGAAAAAATTGCTCCGTATATTTTTAAAATGAATGACACCAAAACTCTTGAGGAATATTTAGATCAAGAAAAAATCACTTATGAAATTTATCAAGAGGAAAGGAAAATCATAACTAATAAACGAGCATTAACACCCACACATGATGAACCAAGAAAGAAACGAAAATTTGAAGAGACTTAAAGAAGGTAAGTTGAACAACAACAATTGATTGAAAAGACAAATAATTGCTACTATCTCTTCTTTTTTACCCTTTTTAATAGTACATAAACAAGACCTAGACCACATAACACTAACACTGTAAGTCCAGATCACAGTAAAATAGACTTAGCATCAATTCATTTATTGT
>CAJVPJ010000221.1:0-33925 GCA_910592205.1 Paraglomus occultum | reverse complement strand
TATAACCACAAATGCACCACACGGGACTACATCGGAGTATTCCACATGTGGAGCAGAAGCCATATCGAGAATAATAAGGGTAAAAGAATTCATCAGCAACCAAGTAATAGTTATTGTTATGTTCGGTAAACCCCTTTATGCGTTTGTTGCGTTCACTAAGCCAGGTGGAATATCGTTTAAAGTTATTGACATTGTTATTGTACTTGTGCGTTGAAAGTGAGTATATTCTGGCAAACTCACTCACACGTGTTGGTGTGCATTCTTCGCTACTTCCAAGTAATACCAGCGTTCTCTTCTCACCATGATGTGAGTTATACTTGCAAACAGCGCAGTAAACGTTGTCAATTTGAGTAGGTTTGACGTTGATGATTTCCTCGTAAGGTATCCATTCAATATTGAATCCATTCACATAACAGGATTGAACCAAATCGTCTATTGCTGGATTATTAACAGTTTCTGATGCCAACGACATAGTAACAGGTGGTTGAGTTTAAAAGTTCTTTTCAAGTTGAAACAAACGTTCATTATTCAATATCCTTGTGTTACATCGCACATCCGCAGGTACATCGTTTCACGCATATTAGTATTACCATTATAGATTTTTGTCCTTCTTATTTACCTATTACTGTACGTCCACACATCTTCCGGGCGGTTTACATTCTAATACTTTTATCTTTATTGTTCTTGTCATGCTAAAGTAATATGCAATAAGAGTATAACTAAGCTTTTTTGCCAAGTTTCAAGCACTTGGGTGGTGTAGCGTAAACGCTTATCAGCACATATACATGTATATCACGCGAGGGTAATAATCGACATGTTAAAAATAGATTCCCATTTCTTTTGTCTGAATTCATCAATGTGCCAGTTTTTAATGGCAGGGCACAAAATCCCAATAATGTAAATAAAGGAGCAACTTTGTTCATTAACAGTTTGATAGCTTACTTTATACTGTGTTTCAAAAGTTGCGCCAGCAAAACGACAAATTATTGGGGTCATAAACGAGTCTTGTTAGCTCCTATTATTGAGTACACATTTAAGGTCTTAAAGACGCAATACTTTATGCCACCTCCATAAATACAACCTCCGTTTTCTGCAATGCAACGGAATTTGCAAATTTCGTAGACTATTTTCCTAAATGTAATTCACATAATTTACTTGGGAAGGGAGCTGCGCCCCTTTATTTTGTTGTACTGGAAGATTGTACTTATTGGTATAGAGAGAGATGTATTTCAACCTGATATGTTATCAAGTTTAGTTCAATGTTTGGGAAGAATCTGATTTTGAGGACGCAATTTCAGATTTTTTTTAGAAGAACGTAGTTGTCTTGTGCGTGGTTGACGAGACGGTCGGGTTTGAAGAGGGTTGTTTGGTTGTTGGTTTCAGTAGAGGAGTCATTGAGATTGGATGGAGCAGATGTAGCCGTCTCTTGGCTCGTTTCTTTATTTTCATTTTTGATTGTCTTGAGCTTTTTGGACTGACCGTTTGCGTTCGTTATTTTATTAGTGAGATGTACAGAAGGAATCTCTTTTCTGATGCTGATGATGGAGTGGTTGGGTAAGGAGATGAGTTTGTAGAGTTGGTGGAGAAAATAGTGTATGGATTGGGTGTTTGATATAAATTCGAAGTTGTGTAGTTCGAGGCATAACTTGTTCTCATATACATCTACTTTTCCACCATAGAATTCTTACGCATATTATAGTATGTGAGTACGATTTAAAAAATAAGACGTTGTAGCGTTTTGTTGATTTTCATGTGGAAAGGTTTTCTGTAATTTATTGGTTGAGTTTGGCTTTATTGTTGTGATTTGGAGTGAGAGCGACTTGTAGTTTTATTTTTATGTTATCGTTATGCGATACATTAGTTGAGTTTACGTCAATCAGTTGTGAATTTTGAAGGAATAGTCTCATTGGTTTGCAAAGAAAGTGGTGTATGAGTTTAGGTTTCTTACGTTATAAAGTCGTAACGTATACCGAATGTGACGTATAGTTTTATTTATGTTTACTGTATATGACATTCAATCGTATAAGTGGTCGAGATAAGTGGGACGTCAGGGAAAATGTTTGTGACGTATTTTATAACCTTAATGCTTATTTTCACTAATAGGATAGGTCTGTTAATGGGTGTGTGTTTATTAATTGTTTGCTGATAATATACTGTATTTAGAGAAAATTAATAATGGGTCGGAACTAATTTTGATGGTATATCGGCGAAGCAAGCTAAAAAATGATAGGCAACTCAATAAGAGTTATTTCGCTGTAATGAGGGATGATACCAGCGATTATCAGGAGCGGGACAAATCTGCTTGTTGTGAGACAGTGCCTAGCATGCCCGAATATAGGATCAATGTTCTCTTATTTTTTGAATATCCCATTTGTCCTGTTAAAGTTCGATATTAATATTCGACGAATGGATTAGCTCCTGCAAGATCGAGACCCAAACTGGCAGGAAGATAAACAGGTGAGTAATATTTTCTTTTCGCGTACGGAACGTCTTCGTCACATGCTGGTATTGAGGCAAGCCCTATGACTTAGCCGTCCGTCAGGATGAGACTTGCAACCACTGCATACCGCAATTTTGTTGAATCATTTGGGTGTAAAGTAAGTGATGTTTCAGGAAGACAATTCGAAAGGGTATCTAATGGTTTTGTCTCTAATTATCCATTTTGTCGAATGAAGGATCTAGCAAGCGTGAGCGTGAGAACATGGAAATTGTGCAAAGTCGTCGTTAGTAAGGATGGTTCAGAATTCTACATAGTGCAGTGCAAGGACGCCGATACGAATAACTGTTATTTTCTTGTTGCTATTTAGCGGATGGTTCGTAAGCAGACACAGCATCGTTTTATCGACATGCGTAGGCCATGGATTATCATATTGAAGACCGTTTCGTTTGCATCGAGAGAAAGACATCGATAACGCGAGACATTTAATTTATTAGTTAATTAATAATGAGGTACGAGAATGTTTATTCGTTGGAGACTTTTATATATACCTTGTATGATAACAATATACAATACATTGATCAGGGAATTCTTTTTAAATAAAACTATAACGTAGCGATTGTTGTTTACAACATGTCAGTAACTATCGGCAGTATACCAGTAATAATAACGTATTTATGACATAACATAGCTTATTTTGAGAAAGGTCTGTAATTATCAGTAATAAAAATATATGAACAGATTTATATAACTATGTTCTCATTGAAAAAAAGGCAGGTGCAGCCGTTATCGGTAGATTAGGAAATAATATGGACAAAGTAGCGTAATTCTGACAATGTGACGCTCACGTAACAATTAATGATCTAGTGGTGACACTAATATGACGAGTACAATCATATGGAAAAAACTAATGAATCGGCAATTAAGTAATATTATTAAACTAATTTTGATAATATATCGATATCGGCGAAGCAATCACTGGGTTGAGACTAGCTTTTTTACTATTGGTTATACTTTGTTTGTTTTTTTCTTGAAACAAAAAGCAGAAAGGATTAAAGAAAAAAAATAGTAGACAGGGCTTAATCTTGGAAAAGTTATTATATGATAGCAATTAACGTGTTCGATCACTATTTATTATACCATTATTTATTTTATTACTTTTCATCAAGAGAGAAATTATAATTAATAATATTTTTTATTTTAAAGTTTGTCGATAGAATAAATACTGCGTCACGTTTGTTCATTTCTTATAAATAGATGCATGATTCCGAGGGAGGAGGGTGGGCGGAGGTACGATGGGGAACATATAAAGTTGGTCGTATAAAATTTCCAAAAACCTTACCAAAAAAAGTAATTAGGGTTAGTGCTTAATATTAATGGTGTAATCGACGTATCAGGTTAAGATCGTGCGTCAAGTGATGAACGTGGATGCCGACATTTAGCTTAACGAGATTAAAAATTGTGAACGTACAGAACGGGAAAATTTACTGACGCTCTATGAAAAAATTTCGATCACATGAATTTCTCTGTCCGGGCACATGATCTCGACCAATGACTGTGATACTAATATTAATATGTGAAGTACTAAAATTGACCGCTCCGGACTCCCGTTTCCTAGTATATGTAACACAACCAGTGACATCAATTTACGAAACAACAATAACCACTGACTGATAAAAAATGGCGCA
Source organism: Paraglomus occultum (assembly GCA_910592205.1). Lineage (NCBI taxonomy): Eukaryota > Fungi > Glomeromycota > Glomeromycetes > Paraglomerales > Paraglomeraceae > Paraglomus > Paraglomus occultum. Next base: position 29,800 of record CAJVPJ010000221.1, on the reverse strand, counting down.
CGCCAACGATAAAAAATGGTTGAAAGAGAACGTTAAATTCTATCCTTATGCTGGCTTACTCGATAGACACTGCGTGGGCCATGGTGCATTTGGTATAGTTTCCAGAGCACAAGTAGCAACATCGGGCATCACTGTCGCATACAAAATGATCGATCATTTGGACGAAGACGAGTCCTTTGAGTGCTATGTAAAAGAGGTTTGTAATAACATGTGAAGGAAATTTCCGCTACAGTCTACGGAACAGTGGTTCTTATGCTTTGTTTATTATAACACTCCGTTCTAGGTCAAGATCCATCATAGTGTAAATGAACATCCCAACATTATCGGATTCCTTGGCTTTAGTATAGGTAACAGTTCAAACTTTCAATGTATTAGAAATGGGCATAAACATAATACCCTTTCGACCTTTCAATAGATACTGATGGAAGATACTTGATGGTCTTCGATTATGCCGACAATGGTTCATTACGGAAATACTTATCGACGAAAACTATCAAATTAGATTGGCGTGACAACTATCAACTCGGATTCGATATCATTAAGGGACTGACATATATTCACAAGTTGGGAATCCTGCATAAGGATTTAGTAAGTGTATTATCTATTAATACGATTATTTTACTTATGTGCTGACATTGCTTACGTATTACAAGTCTTCGAACAATGTATTAATTCATGGAAAGACGGCCAAGATTGCGGATTTTGGGACATCTGAAAAAATATTACAAAAAAAATCTGACTCAGTATCAGAGCACCGAGGAACTTGTGCGTACCTCGATCCTAAATGCTTTAGCGACGACGATGATTATAAACGAGACGAAAAATCTGATATTTTTAGCTTTGGGATTATTTTATGGGAAATATCCAGTCGAAAATATCCATGCAGTGAATTGGACAGTATATCTGACATTAAACTTTATAGACGGAGTGGTGGTCGTCATGATGTGATTCCAGGCACACCAGAGAAGTATATAAGTTTGTATACTGAATGCTGGGACGGCGATTCAAAAAAAACGACCGTCCAGTGAACAATGTTATCACAGGTTAAACAAGATAATGAGCGTAGCAGTAAGTCTTATCATAGTAATAGAAATTATTTAAAAGACACGTTGTTTGAAAAATGCTAATAGATGTAATATAAAATCATTCAGTCACTACGAAATGAATGCATTCTTGCAATCGGAGACACTGGCCTCGGAAAAAGTTTTACTGCAACAATTTTTGGCGCAAAAGATGCAAGAGTTAGTCATGTAACCAAGTCCACAACCTATAAAGTTATGTTTTACGATATTGGAAACGGGAGTGTCTACGTGGATACACCTGGATTTAACAATTGTTACGAAGAAAAAACTGATGATAAAATCATGCGCTCGATTTTACTTAAGATGTTGAGGGGAAAAATATCCAACATTACAACCATTTTGTGGTTTGTGGCATGCGATTGTAAACCAACTGCCTCGCTTAAACGTCAAGCAAGGTTTATAGAAGCTGTTGCGCGAGACTATAATGGTAATGTATGGGATAACGTTATCATCGTTACAAAAGGCGATGAACGCGGAGAAGGTCCTATAGCTGCTGCTAAAGAGATTGCTAAAGAAATTTACAAACAAAAATATTATTGTGAGCTAGACGCGAATGAGAAGTTTTTTAAGAATACTAGATACTTTGACATTTGTCTATTCGAAAGTCTCAGCGAGCGTAAACAAGAGTTTTATCGAATATTGACCAGCGATACCATGAACAACGATCATAATATCTTCAAAATATCTGAACCGGAACGAATTTTTGCAAAGTACAGGTCGTTGATGGAACGCCATGTCAATCATCCGATTGTGCTTGCGTTTAGAAAACTTAAATGCAAAAATTGTACCGAGGAAACCGATCCAAGGATGGCCGATCCAAAATGCCATTCAGAAATAAGAAGAATTGATTTTGCTAAATTAGTGTGCTCGAACTGCAAACGGAATCCATTTGAAAGTAGAGGGTGTAGTATCGAAAGAAAGCACGTTTGGACTCGATAATTTTTAGTTTTCGTGGAAATTTTTGGATAAGTTTAAACTTCAATATCACGTTTAGGATTACTAAAGTGTAGTAACACACTGAAGAAGGATTACTAATGTTTTAATTAACAAGTCAGGTTGCAAATTGGCAAACAATATTTAGAGTATTCACATTAGTATTTGAACAACGTGTAATGGAAAAAAGACTTTTATAAACAAACTTTTTGTTCATGCTTGATTTATTATTATTGTTAAAATGTGGCACTCTTTGCTTTTCAAACCTTAATCACTGATTGCCTGTCAATAAAAACATTTATCGTTATATTTATGGTCCTAAGAAATTGCTTATATGCATGACCGACTGTATTTTGTATTAGGACTTTCTCATGACACTACATCAACGTACAATGATAGAGGCTTCGTCTATAATAGTTCTAAAAAACTTGTGTAAATAAATTCTATGGACATACTTCTACAAGTGTAAATTCAAAGCAGACTTAACCGACTGGCAAATTTGGTTTGTAGATACGTAAGTATTAAGCGTAACAAGTTGATATATGATTTAGCATTAGAAAATGTTGTTTATATAACTCAATTTAGTTGCAACATTACTATATACGCTGAAAGGTTCAATCTGACATGCATTTGGTAAAATTGAAGACTAGCCATTTAATGTAACAGGTATGCAATTTGTGTTCACAATGGAAAAGTCTAAAATAGATACGATGACTGTTATAATAAAGGCGTCATATTATATTTTAGTTCAATAGTGTAAATTAAATCTAATGTTTTTCACAACTTGGAACTCGATAATAAAAAGCGTTAAATGCACGTGTTTCTGCATAGTGAAAGTATACTTTTAGTTAAACTTATTTAATGTGGTTACGTAACGTGTGCATATTGTGGAAACAATGCAACTTTTGTTGAAATGTACTTATAAATGTTGTAAACTACATGGAGGCTTTTTTTACAAATTCAATCGGTTCTTAAATATGATGTACCTTTGTATAATGTGCTTATAGAGGAGTCAATTATATGATCTATTCTTTTATGTCGTAACTAATAAGATGCTGGACAGAATTTGTAACGTACAACTGTGAAAGAAATAGCATACGAATGTGAGTTTATACAAAATAATAAATCTATCTAGAAAAAGAACAACGTATAATTATTTTAGACAATGATTAATAGTCAGACAATTCAAACGTCAGCATACTAACATAGGATTATGATAAATTGTTAATTTGACTATAAATTAGCAACGCCGCTTCTAACAAAGCACATATAAACACTCACAAACACTCATAGACGCACTCGCATACGACATCATAATAAATATCTGACAAGTGATAAGAATGATTTTATGCAACGCTCAAAGCTATCTAATCAAGTGTAAGCACGTTAGTTGTTTTTTCATAAAGGGGGGTTTGCTTTTAATAGCGTGCGGTAACAGACTTCCGTGCCGAGCCGAGCCGGTATAATAAAGGGACGCAATAGTGGCGTAAACTTTCGTCTTTTAAACCGATTCTAGCGTTGTTTGAGGAAATGGGACATTATTGCATTTAGAAAAGGGGGGATGCTTTGGCACATTGTAAGACGCTTGGAAAATAAATAGTATTACACTTACGTTTACAATTACAACAAGTCGAGCAATAAAACGTGTTTATTTTGTTGTCGCTTTATGACATAAAGGTACAGCATCTTGCTTTCAACAATTGATCAGCATTGCATAAGTCAATGGCATACTCGCAACGTCATGCAGAAAGTCGCTAAAAATAGATCCATGACCAAGAAACAATGCATCAATGAGAGAAATGAGTAGTTTGTATAGTTTGTCTATTTGTGGCATTATAATTGTATGCTGAAACGAAATAATCAGGGATGATCGAAACAGAGTTACAAGACTGCATGTCTTAAGAATGTACGTAAAAATAGAAACCAATACAAATTAATAAATTGACAAACAATGATTGTAATAATAATAGCAACCATTTCCAAATTTGATGTAACAAATATCCCAACATTCACATCACGAGTATTTCCCCCGTCGTTTTTTCATCGGCTCATTTCCTGCCTCAACTGGAAATGAAATGTAACACTACAAATTTCACTCTCCTTATTTATCCAATCATAAATTAACATTGAAATCATTCCAAGGGGTGTTGTTCTGCTCAACGTGCTCTCTCTCTCTCCATACTCGTTCTCTTATAAAACCGAGTGACTAACAAAGACTGTCCAAAGAGTGAAAACCATCCCCCAAAATATCCCATTCTATATAACATCTTGTTACTGGATAAAGAATTTACAATTATTCATTATACGTCTTTTTTTGCGCTAATTTATTGATGATTTAATTGTTCAATTTAATTGAAAAACGTAAGTCTCGACATGATTCATTACGACAAAAGAGAGATTGCACATAATTAACCTCTATTCTTTTTACAAGTAAACAATGGTTGTGAGAGAATCAATAACGATTGCCAACGAAGGAATAGAAGAAATTATAATAAATGGAAAGACGGGTGAGCAAACAAACGAAGGGTTTGCCACTGATGATTTGAGCAGTTTTGACGTATGTAAACTCCAACAACGTTTGCTAGGCAACAGAGTAAACAGGAGTGGTAACGGTATTGCATATAAAAGTTTTCTGTTCAATAAAAGAACACAATCCCTCGATTCTCGATTCCCGTTCCCACTACCTCAGAATTACGTTTGATTCGCCAAAATTCTCTTTGCCTACATACAAAAAGCTCTTGTTTTTCGCATCAAAAACACCTATTTTTATTAAAATCACTTGTACCATTTTGCACAGGATACCACCACGTCTACAGATTCGTCCACACCGCCATCAATTTCCGACTCTCCAGACCCCAAATCAGATCAACGTGTAGCACTCACTCGCACCGTAGAAGCACTTCGCGAGAACCCAAATGACATTTCGCTTCTTATTTCTCTCTCTGAGGGCTACATCACCCTCAATGACCTCGATCTCGCACTCGAATGTCTCGATAACGCAATAGAACTGGATCCACGCAACGCAGAAGCGCTTGGTAAACGAGGTGACTTGTATCAAGAATTGGACAGATACAACGAAGCACTTGAAGATTTTACTAAATCGCTCAAGATAAAACCAAATGACAGTTTCACTCTAGCGGGAAGAGGCGCAGTATACAGGATGATGGGAAAGCTCAGTGAAGCTTTAAATGATTTGAACAAGTGTTTGAAAATCGATCCTAAAGATCAGTTTGCACTGAGAACCAGAGGCGAAGTGTATTGCAGCGTGGAAAAATACGAAAAGGCTATCGACGATCTAAACAAGGCGTTGGAATTAAAACCAGATGATGTCATTGCATTGGGCGATCGTGGAGAAGTGTATTATTTGATGGACAGGCTGGAGGATGCGCTTGATGATTTTGCCGCTGCCTTGGAATTGGACCCTAAAAACATCTTTGCCTTGACAAAGAGAGGGGCGGTATTTTATCGTCTTGCCGCGTACGAGAATGTGTTGGAAGATCTTAACAAGGTATTGGAGCTGGAAAAAGACAATGCATTTGCACTGAGATATAGGGGATCTGTGTATGGTCTATTGGGCAAATACGACGAAGCATTAGAAGACATGAATCACGCGTTGAGGTTAAATTCCGACGATGCGTTGATACTAAGAGACAGGGGAGAACTATATCGGAAATTGGGTCAATACGACAAGGCATTAGCCGACGTCAATAGATCTTTGCAATTAGATCCACAAAACGCGTTTGCGTTTAGAATACGCGCTGCTGTATATTGTCGACTGGGTCAATACGACGAATCGCTGACCGATCTACAAAAAGCACAAAAAATCAAACCGCACGATTCGTTTGCTCTACGCACAAGAGGTGACGTATACCGACTGCTCGAACGATACGACGAGGCACTGGACGATCTCGACACTGCGATAGTACTCAAGCCCGACGACACCTTTGCGCTCAGCACGCGCGGCAGAGTGTATTACATGCTGGAATGCTACGAGGAGGCGCTCGCAGATCTGGACAGTGCTCTAGAAATAAAACCCGCCAATGGCTTTGCTCTTCGCACGCGAAGTCGTGTTTACTACATGTTGAACAGATTCGAAGACGCTCTGGTCGATTTAAACAAGGCTCTCGAACTCGAACCGAATGACACATCTGCTCGAGCAAGTAGAGGCGAAGTGTTTAGAGTGTTGAACAGACATGAAGAGGCGCTTGTCGATCTTGACTGGGCTTTGAGACAGGAACCTGAAAACGTGTTTGCGCTGGGAAACAGGAGTGAGATATACAGATCGTTAAAGAGATTTGATGAGGCGTTGGCTGATTTGGACAAGGCTCTTGAGATTGAACCGGACAATCCACTTGCATTAAAGAATAGAGGGGAAGTGTTTCGAATGATGGGATACTATGAAGACGCGCTGGGTGATTTGGACAAGGCATTGCGACTGCAACCAGACGATGCGTTTGCCCTCGGAAATAGAGGAGAAGTATATCGTATCCTAGGAAGATACGACGAAGCGCTAGCGAATCTCAATCAAGCGTTAAAAATTGAACCGAGTAATACGTTCGCACTAAGGATAAGAGGAGCAGCCTACCGAATGATGGGACTTTATGGAGAAGCGCTCAAGGATCTAACGAAAGCGCTAGAATTAGAGCCGGATAATGCGTTTGCTCTGCGAATAAGAGGAAATGTACATAGAATGCAAGGACGATATGAAGAGGCTTTGGCCGATTTGTGCAAAGCAATAGAAGCAGAACCCGATGACGCGTTTGCGCTAAACAGTCGAGCTCAAGTATACCAAATGCTGGAAAAATACGAGAACGCACTGGCTGACCTTAACGATGCGATTGCGCTCGAACCCGACAACAGCTTTACTCTGCGTTGTCGAGGTAACGTCTATCGATTACTACACAGATACGAGGAAGCGCTAATAGACCTCGACAAGGCGGTCAACCTTGAGCCTAACCATGTATGGGCTCTATGTTATCGCGCGCAAGTGAATCACGCTCTTGGCAATTATCAAAAGGCGCTACAGGATCTTGACAAGGCTTTAATAGTACAGAACGAACATTGGTTTCCGCTTGTTGCTCGTGGAGCAGTGTACAGGTCGCTTGAAAAATACGACAAGGCTCTGAGCAATTTCAATCAAGCGCTTCAGTACGAACCCGAAGATGACTTTGATGTTCGATATCAAAACGAGGCATTGATTCATCGAGGAGGTATATACGGTATACTTGGGTGTTATGACGAGGCGCTGAGAGATCTCGACAAGGCGTTACAAGTCGAGCCGGAAAGTGTGTTTGGATTTTGCGAGCGAGGTGCTACATATAGGGCAATGGGAGAATTTGGTTTGGCTCGGTCTGACTTGGAAAAGGCGCTCACGCTTGATCCTGCAAATCAACTCGCATTGGGTGAGTTGGATAAAATTAATAAATTGCTCATGAAAGGCAATGATGAACAGCAGGATCATACGAGTTGTAATGGTGTTGAGAGTTAAATTATAGTAATTTAAAAATAACTTGACGTTTTGGACGATAGATTTATTATATAAATCCGATATTTACTTTTTTTAAACTTTAGATTTGAGCATTTTTAATCAAGATAAAAAAAAACCACAAATACAAACAAATTAAACAAACAAATTAAACAAACAAACAAACAAACAAACAAACAAAAAAACAAACTTAATAAATTTTGTATCCTGGGGAAAAAAAAAAGTTTCCCACGTATAGAAAACTTACAGTTATCTCTAATAATAAACTTGAATAAATAAATACGCATGGACCCTGATTATCATTAACGCATGTGACGATACCTGATTTAGTCCTCGGAATAAACGTCTCGTAACTCTAATATCGATTCTTTGACTTGCAAAAAGTCTTCCATTGTCAGCCCACACGTGCCTTCCGCGTATTCGGGAAATAGTTTGAAATTCAATCCTTCCAAGACATTCACGTATCGCTCCAACAGGTGCCGAGGCTGGTACGAGATTGTAAGATGAGACAGCATGGGAACCGATTTTACCTTTCTTTGGGCTGGCTCCCTTTCAAGAAAAAGAAAAAGAGGCGATGAGTAAAAGGAAAAAAAAAAACAAAACAAAAAACCATATATACAACGACATACGAGCAAAAAAATTGCATTACCCCGACACGTTTATAAACCCGTCAACAGTAAGAGACTTGAACATTTGTGGAAACGATGATGGGATTGGGTAGGCGAGTTTGACGTCAAAGCTAAAAATATCGAGTAATGAATGAATGGTATATATTTTAAAGAGGTATAGCTTAAAATTTGTCGCTTACTTTGTTGTATTCGCACAGCGTAATGAATTAAACTTGTCAAAGAGTTTTGTCTTGACGTCGCCTGGTTTCTTGCATCTATATCGCAAAATTGGTAAACCGGGTCAAAAAGTTACAATTGCTGCAATGAGTTGCCGTGGTTGCCACGGTTGCCACGGTCGCAATGGATTATGCTATACTTACACCGTCTTGGATACAGGCACAAATACTTCAGGAAATCCTCTTACGACCACCGATTGTGAAAACATGGGCTCCAACTTCTTGTAAAATCAAAAAACCAATGAGAAACAAGCCCTACTCGCCTCATTCGACTCCAATTCCCAATACCACATACATACATGGTTATCATCTTCCGTAGCACTAAAATACTTGATGCGACAAGCATCTTTTCCATTACTTGTCGATATGCTCAGGTCAACGTCGTCGCCATATATGGACAATGGTAGAGGAAACGCGACTCCTAGCGAGGCGATTTTTGTATCTCCGCGCCAATTCAGTTGATCCAGCAAATTCGGCATAGTTGTCGAGTTGGAACGCGTCCTGAAAATGAGCGAGTGGATACGCGATGAGCGATGAGTGAGAATGCCGGCTTTGGGGTAAGATGAGAAGTTAAACTTACCGGAATGGAAGGCATGCAGTTTCGATGGCTGATGATAATAGCGCGCTGGTGTGATATGGAAGCTGTAACTGATTTTGGGAATGACTTAGTTGACGGCAGGCGATTTAAAATATATTATTTTTTAGTCTGTCTTTTTTTTTTTTTTACTTACGTTAGGTTTCAAGTATTTCATGCATGACTGATTTGTTAAGAGCGGTGTACTTAAAGGTACATACAAAGACGACATCTGACACAAGGAGACCGTACTGAAGATGGCGTTTAGCATCTGTTTCTTATATTTTCTTTCCTGATTATAACGTGTAAATAAAGCGGGCGGTCAAACGAGTTGTCAGTCTTTTATTAATCAGTTCGTAGTGGTAGACATACTTGATTGACGGCCGCCAAATCAAGACTGTTGGTATTTCCGTAGACTAAAATTGCCTTTTTGGGATACTCGTCTCGCAATGTTTCGATAAAACCGCTTGCGAATCCGCCAAACCCATCGATTATATCTGTCATGACATGAAAGCCCTATCGTGAGTTTAAGCATTTGTTAGTATTAGCCCATGGCGATATTGTCATTGTTGTCACCATACACCTATCTACCTGAATGCTATCACATTCTTCAGCAAAAAATCTAAAATTCTGGTCAAATGATTCTGTTTCCTAAACAAGACAAACCAGATCAGTATGCGTGTCTCCGAATTTACGTTATACCCTCTTTTTTAAACTCACCTTTTCGTGTGCATCAAACGCATTCCGTCCGTAAGTGAATACATCGAATGGTATATATCCGTCCAATTGATACTGGTTTATCTGATTGATACTCTTTGGGTGGTAATACATTTTATTATAGTCGGACCAGGTTGTTACTATGTCATCCAAGTGATAATCGACATCTTCTTCTTCCTGTATGTCCAAATCCATCTGTGTGTGGTTGCTTGTCGGTTCTACCTGGTTGAAATTACGATTAGAGAAAATGTAGCTGACGTAGTGAAAAATATATGGCACATGTGAATACCTCTTCTTCTAGTGATTTCAAGTAAGCATTCTGCTCATACGGTTCTTGTGCATACGTTTCCGTCCTCCCATCCCTAGAGAAACTCGGGATAATTAATTATCAATGTCTTTGCGGAAAAAAAAAGGTGCTAATTATGCGATGCGATGTCCCTTCGCCTACCATGTGACGTATTGATCCGATGACTGTGTGTCTGGTATTTCCCCCTCGTATAATCTAAACTTATTCAATGATCCCAAACCCCCTGAATTTTATAAACAAAAGTTGGTAATAATACTTTACGTATAAGTCAGCATCTCGTGACGGGAAAATTGTGTGAATATATTGCAACCTTTTAAATCGTAAAGCAGCAACCGAGGGGTGTATGTTTCTACTCCCTATACAACTGTTGTCAATAAAAGATAACGAGATTCAGATATACGTCGCGAACCTGTACCTTTTGAGTAACACCTGTACGGAACAAGACATCATGAATGATCTCTGGATTTGGTTCGGTTGAGTTTTCTGAATAAGAAAAGCAAGCTTCCTTGTATCAACGAATAGATAATTATCGATGATTTCATTAGTAATTGACTGAGAGTTGCTTAAGACTGAGTCTGAATTATACCTGCGTGTTCCAAAAATGTGTTCCTACGAAATTTGTAAAATGGCCAAACTGAAGAGTGATTATCTCATGCATAATTGATAGATCATGATTTTTTGACAGGCAAAAGTTTGTATTATATATCATGTGATCTCACAATTTATTTTTATTGTTACACATTGCATAAATACAGTGTTCTCTGCTTTTGGATAGATTTGCATATTAAATGCTATTATTTATACAGCAGGTATACTTTTGTTTACTGTACAAACAATCAGCTTTGGTTGATACGTGCATATCGTTCTCAAGTTAATTTACCATCTATCCAACATATTTTTGACATACAAGTTCTTTTGGAAACGCTGGACTGTCAGCATAATGTTAAACCGCTCACTCAATTGATAATTCGGGCTTGAGCATATGTTATCGACGATAATGTATTGGCAATGTCATGAGCACGCTGTGTGAATGTCTATTATAATATTCTAAGAGTTTACTTTGACAAGCCATCAATATTACAATGGAACGTTCTTTATCTTCCGTACTTTTGCTTAACAGGCCCATCGGACGAAGCCCTTGGTTATTGCAAAATTCGTTAATCAGCACTTTGCAGCAAAATTAATCTATTGAAATCTTTAAAACGTTTATTATTTTTCATGTATCTCATTATCTTATGCTCTGACTATTGGCTCCCCTGCCATTATCTGTATGCATGCTTCATTGTTTTAATAAGACTCGGCCATAATCAGCGTTACGAGAGAAGTCCAACCGGTGAATGGATGACTATGAGAAATAAATTAGTTTATTTCACGCGTTATTAATCAGATCGCGTGTTAATTCTTTACCTTCTTTTCCCTCTCCCGGTGTTGGATGAATATTGTTCCCATACGTATCCAGTGCGCTTATATTCCTAATAATTACAATATATCAGCAACGAGACGGCTAACACTAGACGGGGGGTTGGGGAATTGATCACTTCGCCTCTATTGATCGAGTTGCTGAATACCCTCTTGTATCCTAAGAATGCATACCTTATAGACATTGTTGATGATGATATCCCGTAATTCCTTGTAAATAATCTTGGCCTTTTCTTGATATGGTCCTGGATCGGCTGCATATTTCTACGTATTATAAAATAAGCAGGGATGGGTTAACACGTAGTCTCGGGGATTTTTAAAGTATCACCAGGTTGTCAAGCTTACCCGACGAAGAGCTGATAACACCAAATAATTTACGTTAATCCAAATAGGTCCGCGCCAATACTTTTCTCCCGTGTTGAAGAATTTGTCAGACTTGGAGAGTGATCTAACACCGTATGTAGACCACAGCTCGTTCGGGTCATGTATCAGATCAAGAATAGCTCCGAGTTTAGGTGAATCGCTTGGAAGAATTTCCAAGAGCATTGGGAATAATGATAAATATCCCTTGTGACAGACATGGATTGACTCGTCTGACAAGCAGTTGAATACTTAGTAATCCTTTCGTATATATTTTAGCATTGAACAGTGTGGGCTAAATTTAACAAAGAACTAGAAAAAGCAGTATATGCTAACGTACCTTTCTCATCAACAGAGAGGTCACAAAAAGCTTGATACTTTTCACTCCAATGCAAAGCTAATAGAAGACGTAGTTAATATTTCGTTCATTCATTTCAATGCTTCTCGACAATTCATACCATGAATGTTTTCTACTATATTATGATATTCTTCATCAAAGTCATCGAAATCGTCCTCTTCATTCAATTGCTCAGCTATATCCCTCAGTGATCTTGCCATGAACCCAACCCAGCATATCAAGTCAACGTGAAGTTCAGCTGGATGCGGAGGCGATGGTCGGGGATAATCGTCAAGACCTAAAATGTATGGGCAACCACTCGGTAAGTATTTTTACAAATTAGCAGTGTTTGTAATTATTAGTTATTGGATGTACCAGATGTCAAAGTATGCCCAGGCGTGCGGCCTCTCCATCGATAGGCTTCATGACTGGGGGCTTTTCTTCCCCAGTCTTTAATTTCTCCCCATTGAGTTCTTCTGAACCAACGATAATTAGCACGTAATTTACGATATACTTGGCGTAAGAATAATTTCCCCAGCTCACGATCATATAAATGTCTGTCTCTAATAACTGTTTGGTCATTTGTTGATATGATGTCACTAGGCAAGATTTCCTGATTAATCGCGTCTGCATAATTTTGTGAGAGAGTAGATAATTGTCAGTAATATGAATGTAGTTAGTAAGAGGATAACGTGTATGGTTTTGTACACTACCGCCTATGTCTATATGCTTGTCTCCCTTTGCGTTAACCATTCGTTCTATAAACGCTCTAATTGGCATCAACAAGGTGGGCGGATTTGCATAATGAGGATATTGTGTCTGAAATTCAGGCGGCACCTAATGAAATACAATCATGTCAACCCTGATACGCATCGTAAACCATACTCTCCGGTTCCCGAATGTGCTTACTTTACTTCGTGCTTCTTCTCCCAGTATTTGTTCACGTGCGACCCATCCATTATTGTCAATTAGAGCAACCCAATGCTTGATAATGTCAAGACTAGAAGTTTTAATAAATCAAAATATAATTCTCATATATCAACTCGTTTAAAATGTAAGATATAAAAAAAAATTATACCTCAAATCATTATCCCATTTTCCGATGAGCATATTGTGAAAGCCTTCATCCCTGTCAGTCAAAACGTTCAAGATTCATTAATACACGCGTAGACAGCACACAAACATCTGACATCGTGTTTCATTCATACCAATAAAATCCTCTTGGAAAAAATGGCCGTGATGGCGTGGCGGTAAATAACACGTTTGGAGAAGTCAACTGCGGGTCTGCTGTTCGTTTCTCTATCCAAAATCCAACGTCATTTTCAAATTCTTCTTGATACGCTCTATCTACTATACTGGATCCGTAAAAGTATCCAATTCCCCCTAACAAGTTACTCATAATTGCTTTTGCGAATGATACTTGATCAGCATCAAAGCCTTTTGATTGCAATTGGAATGTCTGTTCAAAACGGTCATCGAATGAGGATTCAAACAACTGAAGAGCTTCAGAAAAGGTGCCGGCTGGTCAAGAAACACACATGTTAGGAAATCAATATAACGTAACATTAAATAAGAGTAAGCGGATTACCATTAAGCTCAGATTCAGCCGATTCAGAATTGAAATAAACGTCAAACTATAAACAGACAGTATAATTATAGTTACTAAATGAATAAAATGACGTGTTCTAATATACTACAATTAATACTCACCTGGAATGGGCCTTCAAAAACCTTTTGAAATGCGTAAAAATTCGAACCTAGACGAACCCTATTCTGCAACGTCAAAATTGCAGACGGTGGAATGTGCTCAAAGTTTTCTATTACCCCCTCCTTTTCCTTAATTGTATTCACAATATTTCCAACAATATAATCTAAATGGTACAAGACATGATTTGATGAATCCGGGATTCAAAGCGTAGAAAATTTTGGTTACAACTTTCTTACCTTTGGCACGCCATATATCACCTTCTGGAATCAGGCTTCCCCAGTATTGAGTTTTGGATAAATCGGGAGCAAAATTTACGGGTATGTTACCAGGTATATTACTATTGGGACCTTATCACTTTCGGTTAATAATTGTAAAACATGTTGATAATCGATTCCGGTCGTAATTGTTAACTTGCTTGTCAATTAATTAGTTGCCTACGTACCATCTTCAATGCTGATAGTAAACTTGCCAAGATCAGGAGAATCTCCGTGAAGTCTGACTGGATTACTTATTCCCTGTTGAATATATGTTTAGTCTTTGCGTTTGCGTTCTCATAACATCAAATAACATTACGCATCATTATATATTTTTACAATTCATACTTGTTCGTCCAATTCATTGACCAGATCAATAGTTCCATCTCCTTCTAGTCCGAAATGATAAATTACGGATATTCTAGAAGGCCCGTCATGTGTAGGCGTTCCAGATATTCTTACACCCCAACTACCGCCTGCATGCATCAGATGATTATTAGCAACACGTATAATGACTGGTTGTTTACTTCGAATTGTGACTTGACGTTAATTTACCATGCACACCGCCACGGACCTTTATGAATTCAGTTTTCAAGGTCACGTTGTTCTTTTCGTCAGTCAGGGTCTGAATAGCAAGAGACCTGCCATCGTGTTTTTTATATCCATATTCTTTCAACCCATCGTTTTGATCGCATGCATAGCGTATCTCTATTGTAACATGTCAAGTAGAAAACGCAACCATTACACCGTACCCAATTTATCTCCAATTGTAACAAAAAATGTTCATCCCCCCGTCATTGCGTCAATTATACAGGTAATACCTTTCCATCCAACAAAGTCATCCACGCCAAACCACATTAGCCCAGACATGAGTGATTCTGGTACGCGCGTTCTTGTACCAAAGTAGAGATTAGGACGATAAGTTCCCCAGAAGAGTGACTGATTTGTTGCATCTCCCGCGCTCTCTTGTAGAACTGCAGAGGATGAGTCCAACGATTGTGCTATCGATAATAAATAATATAAAAGCATGAATACAGGTATCCATTGTTGTTGATATATGACACTCGACGACATAAGCTATAATGAAATTTGTAATAAATAATAATAAAGGAATTCGCGGTCCCAAAAACTATTGGTAACGTGATCGAAATGAAAATTTTAAGTAACACAGAATAAACTTTAAATTGTCGAATGCATATAATAATAAGCCCGTCGGGAAATCAATAATATAATTGGAATGGTTGACTACCAGTCACTTTTGGGAAATTCAGGCCTACTGATCCCTGTTTTAGAAATAAACAAGTCTTGGAAGCGATAGTTGGGTTGTTTTATTTATCATTCTCGCCACATACTATTCCCAGAACTATTGATTTGTGTCATGCCATTTGCTCATATTATGCTTCTAATGTGGGCCCAACCCTTTTTTGAAAGATCAAGTTAACCGTACAAAGAAAGGCTTATCCCACTATTTCGAATTCCTTTGTCTCGCATTTGTGAGAAAGATTATCACGTGATAAAGACGCGAAATATCCGTTGTACTAATATGTACTTTTGCAACATTACTCAAAACAAAATACCCAAATCAGTAAATATGGGAGAAGCTAACCCTAACCCTAATCTCGTACGTCATCAAGTAGTGACTTCTTTTCGACAGTTTGTCTGATACACGTAAACCAGTCAAATGTATTCACTTTGGCCGCGCCGAGAGAATGTTGCTGTACTTTCTACAAACCTAGTAACGGCTACATGCGCGCGCGCATTCTACACTAATAAAATAATTTGGAAAACTGACACTGATACATCCTACTTCTCTCACAATATGTTGTTCAGTGGATAGTATTTTACTGGTATTTGATTTTCGTCTCGGTGAAACGGATACTAGTAATTGAGAATTGATTGCTCAATCCTTCCTTTTTTTATAATCAACAGCCGCGACGCCTCATCAGTCGTTTAAAAATCTATCAAATTGCAATACAGTTCTCTTGCGTTTTAAATTAAAAAACAACCCCGCACTAAAATAAATAATAGTAATAACAGCAATCCAACTTGCGAGCATAGTTTGCACATATTACAATTCTCATCTGCAATATCACGCTGCATTTTATTTCACCCAGATCCGAAAAATTTTACTCCCATCTCTTCTGCATTTGTTGCATGCAATGTCTGGGCTTCTCCTTTCTTCACCAACACATCCAACGCTTTAAGTAACACGGTTTGATCAATCTCGTAAAAATCTGTTCAAGTAGATGAAATGGGGAAATAACCAATCAGTAAAAGAAATGTCATTACTCATCATTCGCACATTGATGACAGCCTTCACGCATATACACAAATCGTTAAACGCCCAACTATTAATAGTCTAATTACCAGTTCCTTCTGATGCTTCTCCGTGTGCTATTTCATACAATGTCATAATTGAATTATTCAATCCATTTTCAGACACCTGCAATCGTAGAAACGACAGGTAAGCTCTACACTGTGGGTAAAATAGTAATGATCTTATGCTAGCATATAACGTGCTACACACCCAATTGGATATACTAGTCGCCCATTCTTCAGGTTTTTTCCAATAAATAAATGCTGACGTCTTCTTGTTTGGTGGATCCCATTCTGCCAATCCTAACAAGAGCGCAATTATAAAAAGTCAGTTTATATATTAACGAATTAGTAACAACCCGATCAGTCGCTCAATCAAAAACCTTGTTTAACCATCATCTTTATAATGCTTTGTAATGATTCTAGCTTCAGCCTCCCTACACAACTCACGCAAAAAGTCAATAAAAGCTGACACAAAATGTTACGTCAACATCAACACCCCTCTCTGCCAAGTGTGTTACAACCCTCTCGGCTTTTAAACTTACGATTGATTGATTTATTATAGAATAGCTCCGTTGTAAGTGCGTCCGATAGGTCTAGTCTATGTATTTTATGAAATCTACAATATGCGAGAATTATCGATATCCACAACTGCGCTTGTGTCTGCCATGTTGCCTCGTTTGGTTGTTGCCTATGATAAAAAAAAGGAAAATAGTCTTCAGTAAGATATTGTAGAGACGTGAACTCATTCAAACGAGTGTTACAACATCAATAGTCTCTGTACGATATATAAATGACTCACGTAAAGAAAGGAGGGAAGTTGTATATTGATGGAAAGGCAAATGCAGACATTGTCAGTTGACAAAAATTGACGTAACTGCAATATATCACATGTCATGGGTAAATTATATGATATGCAAGTCAAATGATCTTCCAATGTGTCATGATTTAAAAACATGATTTCTCCTCCCATTTGCCGAGGACTGACCACTCTCGAACGAAAACTCTTTCATAAATCATTAGAAGTCGTCGGTATACGCGTTCCCGTAAACTCAATAGCAACATTTCTAAAAGTGCTAAATAAGTTAGTTGATCATGGTTATTACATACCGCATAGAAACATTGCCTTGTATCATGGCTAACTTGATGATATGTTAGCGATCTGCTTAACCAACCAAAGTTGAGAAACGTTATAGAAGATCCAACATCAAAATCAACAAAAATCATTTTATTAAAGACAGATGTAGAGAGTTTAGGTAATGTAACCTCGTCCAGTTACTTGATAATTCACTCGGGCGCTCATGTAGTCATTTCACGTATAGATCTTGATCATCTGTCACAAGAAAATAAAGAATTTGTCAAAAAGGAAGCTGTTGGAATTGTCAAGCATACTCTCGAACTAAATTATGATTATTGGGGTGTAGGTAACTGTCACGCCTGGTGTTTTGGCCGGAATGTGTTCAATCATGAGGTTAACTTTGTGTATACAATTTTTTTCAATCCTCTCAGATGAAATATTGAAAGCAATTCTCCCCGAAGGAGATGAAATGCCATCGTCATTTACACAAGTTGGGCATATAGGTGAGAAGTTGGAAAGAATTGTTCGCCATTATATAATATGTATCTGCAGTACGCAAAGTAACATTACGCTTTTCACATTACGCGTATCGTTTGATACAGCCCATATGAACTTACGTGTCGAATGGCTTCCATGGAAACACATAATTGGTCAAGTGATTCTTGATGTATGTAAGTGTCTCTACTCAAAAAACAGAGAATGTGAGTAATATTCATCTAACTTTATCATTTTTGATAGAAAATTCCGACTATCAAGACCGTGGTCAATAAAATTGATATAATCGATAGCACGTTTCGCAACTTTCGTATGGAGATACTGGCCGGTGAAGACAATATGATCACAGAAGTTGTACGTATACGAATATGCAATGTTATGTGCCTCATGTCTGTTATTCACGTCAATTGTTGTCCTCGATAGAAAGAGGGTAATTGTAGATATCGACTTGATTTCTCTAAAGTATACTGGAATTCACGTTTACATACAGAACACGATAGATTGGTGAAGATGTTTAAAAAGGATGAATACATCTGTAAGTATCATGCTGACTGTTAACATTACAAGTTTCTTATACTTGATCCAACTGTTATCCTTTCGACAGGCGATGTGTTTGCTGGTGTGGGCCCATTTGCGATAGCAGCAGCCAAAAAGGGATGCATTGTTTATGCAAACGATCTCAACCCGGCTTCATATAAATATTTGCAAGAGAATGTTATACTCAATAAGGTAGATACGATCAAGTTGCGCGTGCTATTTGTGTAATGTCAATTCTGACTTTATGTTGCTCGTATAGGTGCAAGGCAAGCTCAAAGCATACAATCTCGACGGTCGTAATTTCATTGAAACGGCCGTACATGATGTAGATGCGGCTTTGAATTCACAGTCCAATACAACCAGCTCATCATCTCCTGCTGAGGGCCAAACTGTATTCAGAACTTTTAAACATTTCGTGATGAACCTTCCAGCAACAGCTATCGAGTTTGTTGGTATGTATTGAGTATGTCTTGTGGAATTGCTTCAATGCGATTGCATTAACTAATTTTGTGGTTCACAAAGATGCATTCAAGGGACTCTACAAAGACAAAGAAGCGCTTATTACCAATCCGGATGATCAATTACCAACGATACATTGTCACTGTTTCTCTAAGAGCGAAGAACCAGAAAAGGATATAGTACAGGTACTGGTCGTTGGGCTTGCGAATATTACGTGTGGGGTGTACTTCTACTTATCACCTTTTACGTTTGATATAGCGGGTGGTTACTGTACTTGGCTATCCTCTTCAACCAGGATATAAAATTCATTTTGTAAGGAAAGTCGCACCAAATAAAGACATGTTCTGTATAAGTTTCAAGTTAGATACCAATGTTGCTTTTGGAAGGTGCGTTTAGAGATATATTTGTGATTACACAGTACAATGCTGATGGACACGTTCTCATCAGGTGCTTATTATATTATAGTGCAAAGAGGAAAATAGACGGCTCAGATGTTGCACTTCAAAATGATGAATTTGACGATAATAAAGTCGACGGAATCGCAAAGAAAATCAAAGTGGACATTGAATAAAGATTGTTATTTGGCATGTTCGATCAAGATTGTCTACATTCAGAATATCCCCTATTTCGTAGTGGATTGACATTACTTTTCCTTTAGTCAAACAGGCAATCCTTGATAAAATGTTGGATAAGTCGGTAGACCAACTTGTTCGTTTTCACACAGCATAATCAGAGAATTTTTTCCGTGTGTTGGAAAATAATTTATTACCAATTTTTACAACTTGCTGATAACCCACCTCAATTACCGATAACAATAATTATTTTGCTTTAGACGCCACGTTAGATGCTTTGCCGTCAGGGATACGAATGAAACGTATATCGTCCGACGATGCATCCGTGTCAATTATGTAATATCCGCGTCTCTCAAATTGAATTATATCCCCTAATTTTTAATGATAGTAACAAGGATAGTCAGCATATATAGTTTAGTATTCGTTACTGATAAACTTAACACTAGTGCACTCGAACGGTCTCCATGTTCCAAAATGAACTATTTATCGGAATTACCTTTCTTCAAATCTTTTATATTGCCGTCAGCAATCGCTTCGTCAAGAAATTCGGTCTTTGCTGTTAAAAAGTCCTTGACATCATCATTTTCAGCTAGTTTCTTCTTATTGATTAAATAATCGTAATCAACCAGTGTGACCTTCACCGCATGTTCAGTATCAGCTAACCATGTGATTTTCTTCTTTGTCTTTCTAAAATCACCCTCCAGATGCAATTGCAATTCAATAGACGACACTATTTCAGGGTTGTCTTCTAATTTAGTGATCGACTTTACTATAGCATTGCCCCAGTCCATTAAAGTAATCTAAAATTTAACGAGCACGGCATAAAGAAAATTCGACATCATTGATTACATATACAAAATCACACAATAATTAACAAGCTTCTGATTCTCTGGTTAATTACCTCTTCTTCAAGTCCAAATGTCTTTGCATCTGCTTGATCAATGAATATCTCCGAGCTATAGGCGGTCTTTTTCATACCAGCGTCGGGGTTCTTTTTATGTTTAGGCATATCTTTTGTGTAAGATTCGGCCGGACCACCCGTAATCTTGACCCGAACACTGAAAACATCGAATTTAAATAATACTTTAGTAAAAACTTCTTCATAAATTTACTTCAAAAACACCATACTTACATGTTTTCGGACAAAATAGAGGTGTGTCTTGGTACAACAGGATCAATGATTTTTTTATTAAGAGCCCAAAGTTTATCCCACTCTAACGTAACATCATTTTGCGTCGCTCCTTGCGTGAAAATGTACTGCCTCAGTGCCTCGACTGTCAATCCTCTACGACGAATGCCACGAACAGTTGGGAATCGAGGATCATCCCAGCCTGTTACATGACCCTCATCCACGAACCATTGTAACTTACGCTTTGATAAAAGAGTATATACAAAGTTCATACGACTTTACCAGAAAAA
This sequence comes from Paraglomus occultum, assembly GCA_910592205.1. NCBI lineage: Eukaryota > Fungi > Glomeromycota > Glomeromycetes > Paraglomerales > Paraglomeraceae > Paraglomus > Paraglomus occultum. Next base: position 8,904 of record CAJVPJ010000221.1, on the reverse strand, counting down.
AAACAATAATGCAAAGTAAATACTAGGTAATCCCAATAGAACAGAATCGAGTCAAGTTTCTCATTACCTGAAGTCTCGTATATGAACTTTTCGTAGTCCTAATGAATTGAGTATCCATTCATACTGAGGATTACGATCACGATACTCGTTCGTTCTCAATGCATGCGTTACTCCCTCAACCGAATCAACGATTGGGCAAGCAAAATCGTAAGTCGGATAAACTTTCCACTTGTCACTATAAAATAAACGTAGGTTAATATAGATCATGTTAACGTCTTAATTACGGAACGCTATGCTTTCAACCAGACTTACCCCGTTCGATTGTGATGTAACAAATTGCATCTGTATAAAACAGGGTCACGCAATGCTTTATTGGGATTCTTCATGTCAATCTTGGCTCGGAGACAGCACGTTTGACCCTATAACAAAGAAAAAGGGTTGCAATAAGCTTTGTCTGATCTTACTTTGTGCCCAGGACTATACAATTTATGTGTTGCTTACAAACTCTGTCGCGTCAGTCATTTCTTTAAAGAGTCTCAAGTTCTCTTCAACTGAACGGTCACGATTTACTGACGGTATACCACGCATCCTTTGGTGTCTCATCTGTCAAATGACTGTTATCAGTGACACCATCCGATATATGTAAAGTTATTCAATTTCAATTTCGTACCGTTTCTACATCAGTTTCATCGACATAGGCCAGTCCTTTCTCAATTAACTTCACAGCGTATTCGTACAGTTCTTGAAAGTGGTCCGATGTATATGTCCATTGATCTGGATATATTTCCAACAGTGCCAGGTCCTCCTTTATAGAATCTTCAAATTCTTGCTGAAATTATTTATACTACTAAATTAGGTTTTTATATTTTTGTAGTCAATGCGTCTCCACGTTAACTGACCTTTTCTTTACTGGGATTAGTGTCGTCAAACCTAACGATCAATTTTCCCTTGTATTCTTTGGCAATGTGCTGATTTAACATTGCTGCTTTAGCATGACCTATATGCAAATAACCACTGGCCTCTGGTGGGAAGCGGGTGACCACTTCGCCAATTTTCGCGTCCACTAAATCAAGGTTCATTTTTGCCTCTCTGGAACGGCCAGTCATGTTGCTGTTGGGTGGTATAATAGCTGTGTATGTGTTAATACCATTGACCTGCGGTTTGTTTTATTTTTGCGGTTTACTACAGGGGGTATGAGAACAAAATTTAACAATAAGCGATTGACATAATAATCAGGGGTGCATATCATCAAGGCAAAATAATAATTTTTCCGAAAAAATTTTCTCGAGTGGTCAGATTCAATAAATTTAATAGAAATTCTCATTTAATTCTAACACAAGTATTATCGTTTTCACGATGAAAATAAATAAAACTCCCTTCTAAGATATCGCATTCAGTATCAGAACAACATAGTATATGCTTATTGGTTAACTTAAATACAGGAAAGCATTGATTTAAAGGAAACACTATACTTGTAAATACACTTTGATTTGAAAACAGAGCTTTGTAAGCCGCCGCTTCATGCGGTATGATTTTGGTTTTTTCAAGCTCAAATTTGCTTTCACCATTTTGCCGGTTATCTGGAATAATACTATTAATTTATATCTTGTAAGTAATCAGTATAAGTAGAAAAACCCAAGGCCTCAACAGTAATGTAAGCATACCAGTAAGCAATCTTAATACATTCTTGCGGCAAGTTTTCTATATTAATTTTGTAAAAGCCGTTATTATTACGCCCATAGGCTGTTATGCATATAACAAATAGATGACAATATTAATATTACTGACATGAAATGATTCCTTGAATATTATAGACAGTAGATAATCCAAATTATATCTTACCGGAAATGCATATTTCAGTAATATTAGTATTAGTGTCATCCTTGTGAAGGTGCACTGGAAATATCGTATAATTGCCCTCCATAGTCTGTTGTGTCACATAACAAGTAACTAAAACAACCCTTTGATTAAAACCTTGAATATTTGGCATCTTTGGCAACGAAGCAATAAACTTGTCATCTCGCTTTTCTCCTTTGACGACCGCAACCTCAACAGGTAATTCATCAACTGTTTGAGAGAATGACTGTGGATATCCTGTGATAATGTAGGCTATTTTCAATGTATAATTCTTCCCAAAAAACTTTTTGAAACTAAAACTACTGATTTCCCGAACTTTGGAGACGTACACCTTTGGTGGTCCATTTGGTATTTGTTCAATGCTCACTGCAAATATTGCATCGTTCTCATTATCACATATGACTTCTGCAAAAATTTGATGCTGGCTAATTCCTTTCCATATATCAGAATGGATTTTTAGTGGACGCACCAATGGGTATCTTAAAGGCTTCAATTCATCAATACCATGGTAACAAATTCTTGGTCCTAATACTTTTAGAATAGCAGTTCGCGTACTTTCTTCAAAAATCTCAAATATTGGGACTACATCTCCATAATCTACTATAGTCCAGGTAAAGTAATCTTCGAGTGTTTCAAGCCATTCTTCTTAAGGAAAGAAAAACAAAATTTAGTCGTATAACGAAAAATTTTTCATTTTACAAACTTCTAATACCTGTATCAGTTTCATGCTTGTAAGCTGGCTCAAAACCACCAACAGCTCTACAATTCTTGTTCGAATTGCTAGTTAAATTTTGGTTATTCCGCTTTATTCCACCATCTACCATTGGTGCAGTTCCTGACGCAGCACTAATGCCTATAGTTCCACCAGTTGATTTAATATTAACATTGGTTTCTTTATGCTCTTCCTCGTTTTTGATAATCAACCCTCCTAGTTGTACAGTTCTCGCCCAAAAAAAGCCATATTTCTCGCAAACTTCATTTAATGCATCACGCATTTTTTCCTTTTGACTACTCGACTTCAAAACTCGCTCTACATCGTCTCTAAATTCATCGGAAGGTTTTATATGTTCTCGTTTCATGAATAGTGTCACTCGACTATATCTTTCGAGTGTCTGGCATGATTTATGTGCCACTTTGTTCGATCGCTTTCGAGTAAAGTGTGTGCGTATCGAGCCGGTGAATGGTAACCTAATATCATCAATTAATATTATCTTATGCATTAAGCTACTCATCAAGAAATGTTCTTACCATGGCATATTCAAATCAAGTTTCCATACAATGCCGTTTTCACAAAGTTCCTTGCTACTTTTTTCAAATTTAAGCCTATCGTCAGTTCGATGCGTGACAAATTCACGTCTGTCAAACTTGAAGGCTACATTGTCTGATTGCATTGGTCCTCTTTCGGTCCATCGAATGCCACAATCTAATTTTTTCTCTTTAATTAAACGAGGCATTATGTCTTCGAATTTCTCGCTCCGCTTAATGTAGAGATTATTGTTGTTATCGAGTATCTCGTGGAGACAAAAAGCCGCCTCTTTACTCCTTTGTATCACATACGGCCCTCCTTTGTTGCAAAACTTCATATCGAACTCCATGATGGATTCTCCATTTTCCTCACATTGAGAGAGCTCCTCACGGATTTTCTCGAGAGTTGCTGATGTATCTAATTTACTCGCAATCGGCTCTTTCGAATGTGGATAATTGACAAAATTTATATTAATTATTTTTATTTCCATTTAGTCTTCTTATGCGACAAACGTTCCTAACTATAACTTATAAAATCGATTGGGTTGAAGCTGTAAACGCTTGGTATTTTATCAGCTGACCATTTGTCGATCATTTCAAACCTCGGAAATCAAAAACCGATAACTTGCAAAAGTGACACTTTTTTCAATTCTCGTACAATTTATATATGATAAACTCCTCGTAAACTGATTACATATAGACCTCGCAAACACGAAAACCTATATTTTTTTGGCGATGGTCATAATTATATGAGCGATATTATAATGTAGTACGAAATAAAACGTAAACCGATTCTCGCAATTTCATTAGTTCAACCGAGCAAAAAGTACACAGTCAATAACGACCGCCTGCCTCTGCCCGTTCTCAAAAACGTCATATAATATATTATGTGTACTACGCTGCATATAGCGACCGATTTTGCCCAGCCTGAGGCAGTCGTTATAAATAGAGTTGACTGTACACAACACGATAGGAAAAAAGAATCGGTTAATATTAAAATCTGTGTTCAAAGCTGTTATCACGTGAGACTGACTTATCGAGGCCCTGCCAAAGTACAAATCTCTATAATTTTTGAAGCTAATTGATTCAGATTGTTATCGTCTTAAAGCTGTAGCGACAGCACTTGTGTTACACTATGAACGCCAAATTTTGATTTATCGTTATACCCGGGTACACATGTCAGAGGAATACGGTACTTTATTGCAGTAGCTACTTTAACTTCATACCATTTTTTTCAAAAAAATTTTTTCTTCATATGTTTGCTAGTAAAATTTTGCCTTGTACAATATGACCAGTTTTATCGAGAATTATATACTGTATATTGAACGGATTTATCGAACACTTTTAAATAGTAAAAAAAGGGACAGAAGACATTTACCTGAGCTATCGAGAAACTGACCTATTGAAGTTGACTATGTACTTGTGAATGGAAAGAATTTTTCATAGGTTAGGAACTGACATGATAATAATAAAACCCCACTAGTGAGAGCTCTTGAGGCACTGAAAGTTTAGAAGACGTTTCTAATTCAGTACCTACTTAACGATTAGGGATATTTATACGCAAACATAAAGCTGGCTGAAAGTATAGGCAATTCGTCAGAATTCATTTGTTAGAAAGGAAAATCTATTAAATCATTAAAATGTTTTTCTAATAGGGAAACTAACGTGTTGCATTTAGAGGGGTGTCACTGTATTACTATTACTACAGTCAATTCTCTTTATGATGATCTTCGTTATAACGACCGGTGCCTAATAACAACCGCCTGTGCTCTGCCCATTTCAAAAAACGTTATATAATATATTATATGTGCTATAACGATCGCCCGCAAATGATCGACAAATGGTCAGCTGATACAAGCGTTTCAGGAGTGATTTTAGGAATCGAAAAGCAGTTTATCGCATAATAATGAGACTAAATGGCCATTAATTTAAGTGAAATTAATATAAATTTTGTCAATCACCCACGTTCGAAAGAGCTGATAACGAGTAAATTAGATACATCAGCAACTCTCGAGAAAATCCGTGAGGAGCTCTCTCAATGTGATGAAAATGGCGAACCCATCATGGAGTTCGATATGAAGTTTTGCAACAAGGAAGGCCCGCATGTGATACAAAGGAGCAAAGAAGCGAATTTTTATCTCCACGAGATACTCGATAACAACAATAATCTCTACATTAAGCGAAGCGAGAAACCCGAAGGAGCGTATGCCTACTCTCTCGAAATGGCAACCACCCCAGATAACATTATTGAGGACTTCAAGTTAGGCCACGGTTTACTGTTTGATCAATACGGTGTGCGTCCTGCGCATAAGTGTGCAGTTCGAGCGAATTGGTCCATCAAAGAATCTTCGAAGACTATAGCCTCTGTTCAGCTTATAAACACTCACAGAATACGGGATACCTATACACATGCAAATAACCTTACGCTTGACGAAGACGATCCTCTCTTTAACCCCCCGGAACCATGTTCCCATTTCAAAGAAGACAATCCTTTATATGATGAGACGCTCGATAAAGCGGTCATCTTCCGAATAGACAAAGAATTATGGGATATCAATCTTGCACGTGAGGATATCAAGCCAACTGATGAATTTATTGAAGCAATAATGAAAGCGGTTGAACATAATACACCACATAAGAAATTGGATGATGTATTTTCTGAATATGGACATTGGATGAATTGTAAAATTAAAGTAGGCTGCAGGTTGCAACGATTTACTCACTTTCATGCTCCCGCACTCGGAAACGAAAATTACAAGGATGTTCAGGCAGAATGGATAGGTGGTGAGGGCTTGAGTAAGTATTCCTGCTGACCAACAATGTCCCAAAAAAGTGTTAATTTCAGACTTTATTTTTCAAAACAATTTAGATAAAATTCTTGATGATTGGTCAAAGAGAATACATCCTTTTAAGGGCAACTATTTACTTTCCGCAGACAATTCTTTAATAAAACTTGAGTAAGAACATTGATTTTTGATTTTTGCTAACAAAAATTTAATATTAATTAATATATTTAATGTTAATAGGAAAATAGATGAATGGCTAGAATACAGTCCGAGAACATCTAGCCAATGGAGTGTTATTGAAAGAGCTGACTTTGTTCCAACATATAAGTTGCTAGATAAATCTTTAATTGCCAAGATAGAAGCATTATTCAGTGATGAAACAGAAGTTCTGATGACTGCTGAAGCACTGATAGATCATCAGTATGCTGATCTTTGTCAAGTCAAATTTTCTAAACCATTATTGAGTGATGCATACAAAGTTGATGGGGAAGTCTACAACAATGGAGAAATATGTGATGCTACTGTAACATTATATTTTGCCAGCATTTATGGATTTTTTCTTGAAATTGAATGGCATGAATTTCTGTAAGTTTTCTGATGTATAATGTAATGTGTGTTTTTAATACACTGTTGTGCTTCTCTAATTATTTATTTGATATAAATCAAGTGAAATGGTTGAAGATAGTCATGTTAAATGGAAGTTGTCAGGTAATCGTGCTAGAATTGGTTACTCTAATGATGTTGTTGGTTGGTGTGATCAGGATAGAACTGGAGCAGAACAGAAAACAGTTGAATGGTATAAAAAGGCAGCTGATCAAGGAAATGCCAGTGCTCAATATAATCTTGCCTTATGTTATAACCATGGAACTGGAATAGAAAAAGATGAACAAAAAGCAGTTGAATTATATCAAAAAGCAGCTGAGCAAGGACATGTAAGGGCACAATGCAATCTTGGTGTATGTTATCAATATGGAATTGGAGTGGAAAGAGATGAACAAAAGGCAGTTGAATGGTATGAAAAAGCAGCTGAACGAGATGTTGATGCACAATTTAACCTTGGTTGGTGTTATGTGAGTGGCACTGGGGTAGAAAGAGATGAACTGAAGGCACTTAGATTGTATAAAATGGCAGCTGACAAAGAAAATGCTAATGCACAATATAATATTGGTTGGTGTTATGAGAATGGGTGTGGAGTAGAAAAAGATGAACAAAAGGCTGTTGAATGGTATCAAAAGGCTGCTGGCCAAGGAAATATTGTTGCACAATGCAATCTTGGTTGGTGTTATCAGCATGGAACTGGAATAAAAAGAGATATACAAAAGGCAGTTGAATGGTATCAAAAAGCTGCTAACCAAGGAAATGCTTTTGCACAAAACAATCTTGGTATGTGTTATGCAAATGGAATTGGAGTAGAAAAAGATGAACAAAAGGCAGTTGAATGGTATCAAAAAGCTGCTGAACAAGGTGATGCTGTTGCACAATATAATCTTGGTGTGTGTTATGCAAATGGAACTGGAGTAGAAAAAGATGAACAAAAGGCAGTTGAATGGTATCAAAAAGCTGCTGAACAAGGACATGCTAGAGCACAGTGTAACCCTGGTGTGTGTTATGCAAATGGAACTGGAGTAGAAAAAGATGAACAAAATGCAGTTGAATGGTATCAACAAGCTGCAGAACAAGGACATGCTAATGCACAATATAACCTTGGTGAGTGGTATGATTATAAAACTGGAATAAAAAAGAATGAAGAAAAAATAGTTGAAAAGTATCAAAAGGCAGCTGAACCAAAATATGTTGAGCTGTTTTTAACAAACCAATATAATAATAATAATAAATACAAAACTATGCTGATTACTGAAATTATTGATTATGATATTCCAAGCAATGGTATGTTCATTAAATTCCCAGTTCCCACAATCCAAGACATTCGTAGATATATCCCCAACCCACGTTTGAATGGCAGCCCACAGGTCATTGGAGGATTTTTGATATTTCGTATCTTTTTCAATAAACACATTTCTCAAAACCATAATACCACTGTTGCTGAAATTTCATCCCTATCTTCAAAACTATGGAATTCAGTTGAACCTAATGTCAGAGAGACATTTAATCAGCTGGCTGAGCAGACAATGTCAATATTCAGAGAGGAAGTGCCACTTATCTGGCATCAAGATATTCAGAAACTTGGATTATCTCCATGAATGTTTACAGTCCCAGCAGAAGTTATTGCAGTCAGTTTGAGATGTAATGAGCTCAGCTTGAAAGACAAAAACAAATAAATGAATGACAGACATTAGGGCTACAAATTTTATTAATTATTTAATATTTAGCATGGCTCCTTCAGCATCAATACAAGCTTTCATACCACTAATGCTGTTAACTATGATATTTTTCTCAAGACTGTCCCTTCCTCCCTAATTAACATATTGTAAAGACTGAACCCATATTTTCTTTTTTTTATGTAAGCCCTTTCTTTTATTATCTTTTGGGCAATGATTAACACAAAAACTGTCTTCCAATTTTAAAATATATAGTATTAGCAACTAGTAAGTAACTAATAGCTGTAGCAATGGTGGCCAGCAAAAATGCTTGTCAAAAGGCCTGTGCTCATATAAAATTTTTTTGGTAAAGGAAAATAAATTATTGCCCTACAACATGCAATAAATCCATAGTAATAGCATTGATTTACTCAAAACTATTACTATATGTAAACTAGTCATTGCTGAAAATTGATAATATAAAAAATTTTTTCTATTAGTAAAATAAGTCTCGCAAACACTACAGCGATTTTACTGATACACTAGTCTCTAACTTTGTCACTTACTATTACTATGCCTCTACAGTACAGAATTTAAAAAATTGAAGCTATTATATACATAAGGGCCATATCATTTCACCGAAAATTATTTCACCGACGTAATATTTCACCGACAATCATGTCGTCGACAATCATTTCACCGACAATCATTTCACCGACATATTCACCAACATTATTTCGAAATTATCCTTTTTTGGT